>JAOEHY010006203.1:0-21294 GCA_025447955.1 Psilopsiagon aurifrons | reverse complement strand
AGTGGGAGGTGTCCCTGCCCATGGCAGGTGGGTTGGAACTAGATGATCTTAAGGTCCTTTCCAACCCTAACTATTCTGATTCTATGATTCTATGTAGTGTGGGACAGTGTCGAACGCTTTGCACAAGTCCAGGTAGATGACATCAACTGCACTACCCCTGTCGATCAGTTCTGTAGCCCCATCTTATAAGGCCACCAAACTGGTCAGGCAAGTTTTCCCCTTAGTGAAGCCATGCTGGCTGCCACCAAGCACCTTGTTGTTTTTCATGTGCCTTAGCATGACTTCCAGGAGAGCCTGCTCCAAGATTTTACCAGGCACAGAAGTGAGACTGACTGCTCTGTAGTTCCCCGGCTCATGCATTTTCCCCTTCTTGAAAATGGGGGTTATATTTCCCTTTTTCCAGTCATTGGGAACTTCACCTGACTGCCATGATTTTTCAAATACGATGGATAGTGGCTTAGCAACTTCATTTGCCAGCTCCTTCAGGACCCGTGGATGGATTTCATCAGGTCCCACAGGCACTCAGGTTCTCAAGATGGTCTCAAACCAGATCCTCTCCTACAGTTGGCCCAGGGTCTTCATTCTCACTGTCCCTGTGTCTGCCTTCCAAGACTTGAGTGGTGTGGTCAGAGCATTCGCCAGTGAAGACTGAGGCAAAGAAGTCATTAAGAACCTCAGCCCTCTCCCAATCCAGGGTTGTCAGTTCTCCCAAGAGCTTCCAGAGAGGGCCCACACTGTCCCTAGTCTGTCTTTTATTTGCAATGTACCTATAGAATCCCTTCCTGTTGTCCTTAACATCCCTAGCCAAGTTTAATTTTAACTGGGCCTTAGGTTTCCTAACCTGATTCCTAGCTTCTCGGACAACATGCCAGTATTCTTCCCAGGCCACCTGTCCTTGCTTCCATCTTTTATAAGCCTCTTTTTTCCTTTGAATTTTCCTTAGCAGCTCCTTATCCATCCAAGGAGATCTCCTGGCCCTCCTGCTGCACTTCCTTCTAGTTGAGATGCAACACTCCTGCGCTTGTAGCAGCTGATTCTTGAATATCAACCAACAGTCTTGGGCCCCCGTGTCCTCTAGGGCTATATCCCATGGAACCTTACTGAGAAGGTTCCTGAAGAGGCCAAATCTGCTCTCTTGAAGTCCAGGGCACTGAGTTTGCTGCACACACTTCTCACTATGAAGGCATTACTTCTCACATCATTACATCACTCATTACTTCCCCAATCCTATTAAAAAATTACATATTTCGTTGAATCAGGGAACTGACTAGGTTGGAAAAGACCTTTAAAATCATCAAGTCCACCCTTTACCACAGGACTTCCAAGTCCACCACTAAACTATATCACTAAAGGCCTCATCTACATGATTTTGAACACTTCCAGAGACAGTGACTGCCTGGGCAGTCTATTCCAATTCCTGATCACCCCCTCTGTGAAGAAATCTTTCCTAATATCCAATCTAAACTTCCCCTGGCACAGCATGAGGCTGCTACCTCTTGTCCTATCACTTGTTACTTGGGAGAAGAGACCAACCCCCACCTCACTCTATCCCCCTTTCAGGTAGCTGTAGAGAGTGATACGGTACCCTCTGAGCTTTCTCTTCTCCAGGCTAAACAACCAGAGAATTTAATCAGATTGGAAAGCTGCACTTACACAAACCATTGGCTGGAACTTTAACTAGTCATTTTAATTTTTTCCCACTTTAATAGCATACTGTCTGTTCACAGTATTTGTGCCAAAAACACTGATCAGGCTATCCCTCCCAAGCTGTCTTCTGCTGAGCCAGATTTTAAACTATGGTGGCTAATTAAGATTATTTTGGTATATTTCTAAAATACACTTAACTATGCACCCAAAACAAGGCACAAATCTATCACCAAGTGATTTTCTTGAGCAGCAGTAATAGACTGTCATTATCTCCTCTTCCAATGCTAATACAGTCCTGTTTTAACCAAGACTGCAGCTGCCAAGCCAGCTGCCCTTTAACAGGACTGGGGGTGTAAGTCCTGGGCGATCAAGAGCAGGCAACTCTAACCTATGTATCCTCTTTAGCAGACCTACGCAAGTGAAGAATCAGATCATATCGTTCACACACAGGAAACAAAGACTGGAGCTAATTCGAGCTTGATGACTCATTCACAAAAAAACATAGGCCCACCAAACCGCCCCTGAGATTCAGCACTGAAGTTTTACTGTGATAAAAGGCATTGCACCCACACATTGCTCAGTAAAACACATCCTGAAAACTGAAACAGGTCTCGCAGATTGGTTTGCTCACCCACACTCCAGCAGATACAGCTAGATCTAAAACCTAGCCTTTTATAACACCAAGTTCATCCAGAAAAATGTTCCAAAACACTTGGAAACCACTGGGCCTTTACAAAGCTCTCCTGGTCTATGGAACAAACCTAACACTAGTCCCAGATTCAAACTGATACCAGTAGATTTCAGGTATTACACCGTACCTACCTTGGAGTATCTCAAGGTAATCACAATGGACTGCTCCATGAAAGGAAGGAAGTAACTTAAGATCCAAAACCACGTACAAAGCATCATGTTAAACTGTATATCCAAAACAAGGATGCTGTGTCCAGCCATTTGTTGGGAAATAAACAAGTCTTTTTTTGGTTTAAGTTTGAACGGCACTCTGTTATGCATCAAAGAGCACTAGGATGTTGCACACATGATTGTTTTAAGAAGGAATGGGGTTGTCGACACAGTACTTTATGCGCCAAGAAACACCATTTCAATAGTGGCAAATTTAGAAACAGGAAAATAATTGGAGAGTCCCAGTTTGATATCTGAAGCCATAAAAACACACTTGCAGAAAGTCCCACCAAAATCACCTCTGAAGAAAGCTAGATAAACTACAAAGAGCTGAGGGGTTTTAACGATTTTCTTTGAAATCACTTTAATTTTTATCTTCCTTCTCTGCTTTGACTACACTGCACTACTTTTCATCAACTTTTTTTTTGGAACTCAGGACCTCACAGTAAACCAGAAGTTGGACCAGAGATTTCCAGAGGTCCTTTACAACCTAAACTGCTCTCTAATTCTATGATTTCATGGAGCATCTAACATGATGGGTTTGGGAGGAACTTGAAGTCTGCTGTATGTCCTTAGCAGTTCCAGGACAGTCACAGCATGCAGCTGCCATGACTCGCTGGTCTTGTTCATTAAAACATCAATCATCTGAAAAAAAAATCTCAACTTCCTTCTGAGCATGCAGAGCTGCATGATCTTGCAGAGTGTTTCTAATAAGAGTAATGCAAGCATGTATACTAAACTGCTTTATGCCATGAAGTTTGTTCATCCAGTCTTCAATCAAAACAGATATCCTTCATCCACCTGTAGAACTAAAGGCTGTACCATTTTTTTCTTCTAAGTCAAGACATCAAAATTTGGCAGCCTGGATTTCCATAGCATTTGCCTGCAACTCATTCCCTTCTCCAAGGGTGTTCCTGCTTTGAAAGCAGCAACATAAAGCACCACAGCTGTATTACTTTCAACAGTAACATATCAGGTGTTCTTCTCAGCAGAAAGTCCCCTTCATACTCCAATCTGCTCTTATACTCCTCTTTGACACTTCAAAGCGGAGAACCTTCTAAACAGTGTCACAGGAAATTCAGGAGAGAGAAATTTCATTTCCTAAGTTTTTCTCTCCAGTTGTTTCTGTTGCCAGGGAAGAAGGGCAGTATAGGTATGGTGGGGGGACAGGCAGAGGGCTTCAAGAAACTTTGAATTAGTGTGTTCTAAGTATCAGCAGAAAAAAATCAAGGAGACGGAGATAAACCATGCAAATAAAATGTAATGACACTTTATCATAATAATTTGATGCTAGCTAATAATGGCTCTACTCTTGAAGACAGTGGAAGAAACCTCCCTTTTACCAGACTCTGAAGCTTTCATATAAACTAATGATGTCCCAAGAGAATTCTCCTTTCCCCCCTTACTCTCCCAAAGATTCAAATCTGTTTAGGAAGGGATTCTGCAGGGTGAAGTAAAGAATTTCTTAAGGCTCATTGGTAGAAAGACCCTAGAAGAACAGAGCTGTGATACACGGGTCCCTTCAAGTGTAGTTTAAAGCATCAGAAGCATTTATTGCTAAGGAAATTAGCCCAATAAACGAATCTAGCAACTCACTTAAGAATCCTGATAAGGTGAAACAGGTATATTTTTTACAGTCTGTTGGTGACAAATTAGGTTATTAACTAGAAAACAGCAGCAAGTGTGCTCTGTCTTACCTGAGGCTGGTGTCTGTGTAAGGCATAGCCATTAGCTGAGAATTTGCCTTCTTGCTGAGAGAGCTCTGAAAAGGGGTGGGGAGGAAGGCAGGGAATAAAAAGGTGACACAAAGTGAAAACAATAAGCATTTTCTTGGTTTGACACTACACACAATATAATGCACATCTGTAGCAAACACTGAATATATAATGGGGTGCAGAGGTTAATCAGTGCCCTCCACAACAAATGTGCATTTTTCCCCACTAGTGAAACACAAATAACTGAAATGGCCAGCAGTCAAACTGTAACCACAAACCCCCCCAAGTGCTTTACTACAGCCAATCTGAAGTCACACATTCAGAGACAAAGAAGGGAAGCTCGCACCAAACACAACAGCTGCACACACTGTGTCATTCAACTGCAAAATTTGCTATCACTGACCTCAGATTTGAAGAATTCTTCTCAGGTCAAATTACTTTTTACCATGGCCAAAATATACTACCCATAACACACTTCCTGGTGTTTGAAACACTAGATGCACCCAAACTTGGCCTACTTAATGTTCTACCATTCTCCTTTGGACACCAGGGAGAAGAAGCTGAAGTTTAATATTCAGTACTTTCTCTCTAGAAAAGTATGGTATTTCCCACACTGTGAAGTTCAATTATTTTTAAAGCTGTTACTACCTCTTAATCATATGAAACACTTTGAAACTTCATGGTCGTAATTTCAACCTCACTATTGGTATATCATGTAGATGAAAAGAATTTGAAAAAATGGAAAGTATGAGCACAAATTTCATAATTCTGCAGTCTTACTGAAAACATATCCCTCTAGCAAAAATCTGAAAAAACAAAATAGAAATATTTCAACAAAACCAATCAGCTGTGCTCCTTAACAGTGAGCCAGATCAATGCGCTGTGGGTTGCGTTTCTCTCTACTAACCAACCGCTTATCCTTATACAGTCTTACAGAGAAGTCAGGAAAAGGCTATTAATTTAATTTTAGACAACAATGAACATATTTTGAGCTGAAAAAAAATAAAAACTTCTAGACTGAATCCAAGAGCAAGAATGGAAGAACTTTGACAACATAATAATCAACCAAATACAGCAGTTCAAAATGGGAAGTGTAGGGTACTCTATTTACAGGCACCGTTGCTACTTTTATCTATAATGACAAGTGTGGACAAGTAAGAGAGAGTATTTTGTTATGCTGTCTGAAATTATCTTGTCATGCTACTGACTCACAAGTATAAACCTGCCTACCTGCGTAACCCGCGCTTTCTGCTGTTGGTTATTCGACAACCTTCTAGACCTTGTTCGTTCCACTTCATGTCTATGAACCCATCCTCGGAGTTCATGATTCAGCCTAGAAAAACCCAGAGCATTAACAGACATTTTGAAGAACAGTGGCAGAATTGCTTAATTTTAGAAAACAGTTTAACTAGCTACTACAAGGTGCTGCAGATTACTACTCTTGTACCTTAGAACAATTTAATACCAGAGTAAGAAAATTTAACTGTAAGATTAAATTTATGAGGGAATTCATAAGGGAATATCTATGAAGTATTGGGATTACAGATGTTTCAACACAAAGGAGATACAGTACTTTCTTTTGTCCAATGAACAGTAATTCCGAAATTACTGGAAGGACAACTGAAATTAAATATCAAAAGTTGATCCGTTCAAGACAAAACTATTAGCTAAGAAGGTTATATGGCAAATAAATTTGAGACAAAGAATGGCCAAAGCAGAACAAGCAGAGCTCACTGTTTTCTAACAGTGAATAAAGCATAGCTGCAGTGTCATGTTCAGTCTGCTTGCATCAGAAACTGGAGAGTAGAAGACCATCTTTTATGTATTTCAAATGGAATAGGTTTTTAGCTGGACTTGATTTCCATATTATGAACATTTCTACATACGAAGTGATTTTTATTCTTTCTATTGAGTCATGAAAAGCCTCTAGGCAATCAGAAAATTGTTATCTGGTTATTACAAATGACCAGAATGAAAACTGATTGAAGACCATCACCAAAACCATAAACAGATTACAAAGATACCAGTTGATCACCTGTCTCTATGGCAGTAGACACTGGACAGTGCAGATGTTTACAGAGGGACTGGTCACATACTGGATGAACACTGAATGGACAATAACATCATTCACAAATGTCTACATAGTAGCACTCACTCATTCTATAACTAAACTCCTTATAAAAGCTTAAATGCTCAGAAAAGGCTGTTTGCTCACCTCAGTGACTCTGTTCGGTTAATCAGAGGCTGACAAGGGGGTGGGGGTGGTGAAATATATAACAGTGGCTCTTCTGAAACTATCATCAGTGCTTTGTTATCAGATACAGAACGATCATACCTGGGGGGCAAAGACACAAAGAAATCCCTTAAAATACTTTTTCCATGAACCTTTGACCAAATCCAGAGAATGTGCACTACCATCAGCAAACCCACAAAGGTTACAGCTGCTCAATGGGACCTTTGAAACAGGTGAATAACAATTTATTGCAAACATACAATGGTCTCAGTCAATTCCCGAAAGGGGTTTGACAGCACTCAACACAAGGAAGACAGATGAACATTAGCAGATGTTGGATCTCTTCCCAAACAGGCCAGATACTGAAATAAAAAACAGCCTATAAAAATATTCCTCATAATATGAAAAACCATAAGATCTCTGCATAGGCAACTTTCTCTTTCATTTCAGAGCTGTGCAAGATTTGCTACAGAAATACTAAATTTATTAGCCACTAAAGCCATACAGATGTAAAGACCATGAGCTATATGACAATACAGCTCAGCCACAAACTGGATTACAACTGAGTGGAGAGATTTACATCTCCAACAGTCTCCAGAAGCTAGCTTGGCTTTGATAAAAGGTGAAAATGAGCATGTATTTCAACACAAAATTCCACAGCACTTTCAGCAACAAAGACTAATATTCCTTTCTCCTGGTTATCTGTACCTCCTTAAGGGTTAATTACCTATCACCAAATACCTATTATAAGTTCCTTTCTTCATAGGGTATGAATATGACAGCCTTAGTCCTGGTTTTGACAGAGACTTGTAGCTGCTACACCTCAACTTCTATCTGAAAAATCAAATAAAAGAGCTTATGAAAACCTTACTCACATTCCCCTCCCTTCCCCAGCTTTCTCTCCATCTTTGTATCTGCTTCTCCTGTTTACTGCATCTAGAACTGATAAAGAATATGCAGCAAAGAGCTCACAGCTTGCCAAAAAACAGGGAGAAAGAGCAAAAGAAAAGGAGGAGGTACATGCACTAGAATACCTTCCTAAGAGAACCACCCTATTACTATGTCACATATGTCATGGTTTGAAACATGCCATACAGGACACAAAGCCCTCACCATGGCTACAGCCTTAAAATGCTTTTGATTTATTGCCTTCTTTCTGCATGGCAAAATACATTAGAGCTTTCTGCACATCTGTGCCTGGCTTTGTTCAATCAGCCAAAACACTTTACTGGAAAGGGACAATCTGATAGAATAAATCTTGTAAGAGGAAAACATGAGCTGGATTAGCCAGTCTTGAATCTGGAGACAATTATATGTTCACTTGTGTGCTGAATGCTAGAGATCTAGAAGCCTGAAAGCAACTATGCAATTAAATAATGGGTAAGCATAAAGACGGACCCAGAGATTTCTACAGAACTTCAGTGCTAAATTCAGAGTATATTCTTAATTGTGAATTTCCACAGCCTTCTCCTGAACAACTAAGAAAATAAATACTCTGGCTTGAAAAGTAAGAAGAGATATATAACATGACAAAAAACGTAACTATACAAGTTAAAATAAAGATCAGGAAAAAAAGTAGATGGATGAAGAACTGACGAAAGTCATTAAAATCTCCACGACATACACTTGTTTATACACTCTCTTCTACCACACTGTTCCTAACACCATGCAACACAGCCAGAAGTGCACATTTCTGAAGCTGCATGTATTGGGTAATTTTGGAGATAAAAAAAATCGTATTCATTTGAAAAGCAACCTGGGAAACTTTGTTAAACAATAAAACAGTAAAAGAGATCAGATCTCAAAATGCTGTGTTTGTAAACCCAGTTGCTGTATAAGATCATAGAATCTCAGAATCATAGAATAGTTAGGGCTGTAAAGGACCTTAAGATCAAGTGGTTCCAACCCCCCTGCCATAGGCAGGAACACCTCCCACTAAACCATGTCACCCAAGGCTCTGTCCAACCTGGCCTTGAATACCGCCGGAGATGGAGCATTCACAACTTCCCTGGGCAACCCATCCCAGTGCCTCAAAACCCTTACAGTAAAAAACTCCCTCCTTATATCCAATCTAAACTTTCCCTGTTTACACTTTAACTCGTTAGCCTTTGTCCTATCGCTAGTCCCTAATGAAGAATCCCTCCCCAGCAACCTTATAGCTCCCCTTCAGATACTGGAAGGCTACTAAGAGTTTTCCCCACAGCCTTCTCTTCTCCATGCTGAACAGCCCCAACTTTCTCAGCCTGTCTTCATACGGCAGGTACTCCAGTGATCATCCTCATGCACAATACTCTAAGTGAGGTTTCACAAGAGCGATAACACTGCCAAAAAGGTTACCAAATGGAAGGGCAGTGAGGTCTGAAAGCACAGTTGCCTTCTGCCACAAAAAATATCGGCACTTTTAAGTGTTCATCTTACCTATTACTTTTCTCGGGAATGATGCCCCCAGGTATTTTCTGAGCTGCGCTGGACTCCTGGCTAGCTGAGAACTCCAGAAGATTTCTTGTCCTGTGGTTGGAACTCGCAGTGGAATCAACTCCATTGGGATCCTTTTCAAATACACTGGAAGACATAATAACCATAGTAAAACATATCACATATACAGAGGGACTCTAAGACACTTTACTGAAGGCGTTAAATACTCAAGTGGGTAAGTTTCTGGATGCTGCTATGTTACAGGGATAAGGCTCATGCCATAGCTAATATAAAAACATGATGTGATATTATATTACTGTCATTCAAAGCATTAGTAGCAAAAAAGCTATTCTGCTCTTTTTTTCAGCTTTAATTGTTTTAAGGATTTTGATGCTCTTGTTTTCATGTTTCTCCATAAGCTTTACTTAATGAAAACTGTGATCTGTTTGTAAACTAGATCTGCAGGCATAAGAAAATTACTTACATTCAAATAACAGTACCTCTGAACTTTAACTTTCATCAGCCTCAAAGCTCAGTTGACATAGTTTATATGAATACAATATGTAAGAAAAATATAGCTACCAAATTCTGTGCAGCTGCAAGCCCGGAATATTAGGCCAGACATCTAACAAAACTATACATAAACTTACATATGTTTAATTCTACTTAGATTTAGAAACACTGGCAGCGTCCACAACCCCATCTACATAGTGTCAGCAGGACATGGTCCCAGATACCCTGCCTGCGCTTGCACTGAATGAAGGATCTTCCCCTGGGGGATGCTCAGCCAGCCAGCACAAGAACGTCTGTGTTGCTCTCCATGCAAATCAAGGGAGCAGCACTTCCACGAAAGCTGGAAAAATGACCAGGTGACCGCTATACAAGATTGACTGCATCCTTAGTTCAGAAAGATGACTGAAATATCTTGAAAGCACAAAAGCAAATCTTCAATATATTCTCTCTGGAGCCTAGCTTTACTCTTTCATAAGCATGGCTGCTTCCTGAAATATATTTACAAAATCAAGTCCTAACCTTCTTAGCTGACAACAGCAGAGCATCACCAGCAGCAACACAGAGAAATACAAAGAACAAAACCCCAGCATGCTGAAGAGATCTTTGTCATGCATGTTGATCACTGCCTACAGGGTACATTTCAATTCATGCCCCATCTCCCTTGTGTAGCAGAGCATAAACTCTGCAGGGAAACATCTCACCTATTACATGGCATCACTCTGAAACAGGCAATGAATACAAATAGTAACAACAGATAAAGTCAAGAACTAGCAAGCAGGTCAGACTAAATACTACGCAACTAAGCAGAAGGCACAGAGACATGGTTGCTTAGCAATCCCCTCTTTTGCCAAGACACTTGTGTTCCTGCTAGCAGTAACCCAGGTTTCCCCTTGAATAATTGTCACATTCTGCAGAACTGCTGGAGCCATGGCAATCCCAGATCCAGGCTGACATTGTTTCGACAGCCTCCTTCAGATTTTCAGGTAGCAGCACAGAATCAGGGCAGCAGAAATGTTACAGGCTCTGTTTTCACTTAAGAGACAGTAGGCAGAAAGGTACTTGCAGTTTCTTTGTTGTATATGTACATTAGCACACAAATGTCTCATTGCTATTGAACAGCATGGAAAGCTGGATGGTTTATTCATAGCCTCACAGATCAGGCAACACCAGGCTATCCAATTTTACAGAAACAACTGCCACTATCTGTATTTTATGAGATCATGTTTCTTCTCTTCCAATGAAAGCCTCAGCACAGCTGACAGCATCTCAAGCCCAGAACCAGATCTCAAAACTAAGGCTGATGCCTGAAGGGATGCCGTATGTTCCTGCTGGAAGTCACTTACCAGTGAAATGTCCCTGCTCTACCTAATTTGGAGCCATGACAGCTAAAAGTATATGGAAGTTTATTCATGAAACCAAGAATATCCATCAGAATATCTGAAAGCTGTAGCTCTCCTGTCAACCATTTCTTCACAGCCTGAAGTGTATCAGCCTCCAGTGTGTTAATGAACCTACTAGGTCTGGCATTTTTTCCCATCCTACTTCTCTACTTTCTTGTTCAAAATGACACACCAAACCAGAGAAAATTTCCCTGTAATTATTTAGCTAAAGCTGACAAAAACCTAATCAGCAGAATTGTAAGAGATCTGCATTTTTCCCTAATGGCTCTTCCTTAATGTTTGCTGTGTTCAGCAAAGGCAACTCTTGTTATTTCCAGTTCCATCTTGGGGAGGCGACTAGCTTGAGGTGAAGTGCTATATGCAATACGTTGCTACTCCAGATAACCCTGAACTCTGAATAAAAGGAGAGAAATCCAAACCAAGTCCATCAAGGTTAAACATAAGCAGTACTCTGCAATCACAGCTAACCTTCAGTTTTTGTAATTTAGTTGTTTTAGCTGCACAGCCACTCAAAACCACACACACCTATTTGCTTAAAACAGAAAGGAAATATTTATTTTTACTCTTCTCATGCTTAAAACATCTTAATTTTGCAAACACAATTTAAATTTCACTTTTTGCAGCAGCTAAATATGCGATGTTTCGACCTGAAAGAACATATATTCAGCAGCAAAAAGATAAAGAAAGAGGTGAACAGAGTGTATTTTGCCATCCTTACAGACAGAAACCAGGGCTCCCACTTCCGAGAACATGGGCACCAACTTGAGGACAAAATTTATTTTGTATTATTTACGGTATTTATTCCAATGTTCTTTCCTTTACCAGGACTGTCATTTTCTATAGAATGTCTCCTTTGAAGCAGGGCCAGTAACAATTTCTGGCTTAAGCTACACAGGCTACATTTGAATTTCCTTTCCCATTCATTTTTTTAGGGCCCTGAGGAGGATCAAAAGTTTCCTTCTCAAATATGTTTTAGAAAAATAATAATAATAAAAAAAAAATTCCCTTACATCGCTCCTTTGGTTTGTGTCGATGACCCAAAGCCAAATGAACTTTCATTCTGAATGAGGAAAAGCTCCACAACTTGAAATTCTGCCTGTTTCCACCTACTAGTTACTTGGGGAGTTTTGATAGTTTTTCCCCCATCTGAATAGATGACATTACTGTTTTGTGGCACCATTTCTTCCCCTTCCTTATTTCCACAAGAGGTCACTTGTAGGGCTCCATCTTCAGGTAACAGATAGGAGAGGACATGTAGGCAATAGCCTGTGTCTTCTGACTTCTTATTCTCAAAGACCTTTCCTTGCCAAGTGAGTACATGAGGGTATGACACAGGGTATCAGGAATATTACTTCTCTGACATCTCAAATTGACAAGGGGGAAAAGCATGACTTTAGACCAAGAAATCCCTTAAGCAGGATGGACCTCTCCTGCAGAGATGCATCTGGAAACACCTACCCACCTGAGGCACACTGAGTTTTACAAGTGCTAGGCAGAACAGCTACAACACAAACTGGAACAGGAAGCATCTACAGAGCAGATCCTAACACAGTTACACTGAAGATGAAGTCAATACTGAGCATTGAAAAACATCAGGTAGAAGAGACTTCAGAAACAGTGACAAAGAAAGGTAGATGATCCCATTTTTCCACAGGGGGGAAAAAAATCTTCAGAAAAAGTATTTTCAGCTAAGAGGTCAATAGCTTAAAAGAAGGTTTTATATGACAGATAATAAAAGCATGGACAATAATTTTATTCTGCTGGGCTACAAGATGAGAATTTGGAAAAGAAAGAACATTTTGGTGTACCTGTCCTGAGCAAGTCCTACTATTTTTGCAGGAACTGGAGTTGCTGCCCCACATTAAAAGTCAGGAAAGACTGGAGCTGAGAAACAGCTCTACTTAACAAGATGGCCAGTTAGAAGCTGGAAGCTGTAACCTTTTCTGTTTGGCCACACTTACACACCTGGGGCACCTACCAAGGCTTTGCAGTGTACATTTGGACATCCCAGATACCATGAGCGTTAAGGGTTTTCACAGAGCCACAAACACCCTGTCCAAGCTGGCTGAGCTATTGGCTTGTTTAAGATGCAAAACTCAATCCAAAGAAAAAAGAAAGAACCACTAAATACTTCATGCAGATGTTTGTTCTAAAGTGTAGATAAATTTGATTATAGGAGGGAAAGAAAAGCAACACTCCTGTCATGGTTTCTCCAGGCATTTAATGGCACCTGATATTTTAGCTGTATTTTTACTTCTTTGGTTTGAATGTCAGTGTGATAAATGTGAAAGCAAGTCTTGCCAGAAGCCCAAACTAAATTTCATTTGTACTTCTGGCTGAACAAACCCCATGCACTTGAAGTTTTTGAATACTGACATTTAAGTTGTACAGTAATTTGTAGACGAAAGCCAATAGTGATATCATAACAGAGTTTTCTGGGGATAGAACCATTTCTGAAGACAAGCTGGGATGTTTCCAGTCGGCTAAAGTTGACATTGCAAGAAGACACCAACCAAGGACCTTGTCCTCATCTTAAGTGATTCCAGACAAGGCTGCCAGCATGCCAAAGCTCTCTGGAAAGTATTTCCTGTTTCTCATTCCTGGAGAGGGCACCATCTGCTGACAGCAAGGCACTACCTTCTCCTTCCAGGCTGCTCCAGAGCAATCCTCTGTGAGTGCTCAGCTATCAAGAGGAACCTGGCCTCTTTCCTCTCCTAGGGAGGAGAGGAAAGCAATCCAAACTGGAGGGATAATCTCTGTGGATTTTTGTGCTTTTCTTTCTTTAAAAAAGCAATTTATTTATCATAAAGCTGTTAGAAAAGAAAGAGGGAAAAAAAGCAAATACTGGCACCCAGAGCATTTACTTTTGCTTTGAAAACTATATACAGTTATTGGGAAATGGGTTGGATCTTACTGCCAAAGCTTGGGCAGGCCTGACACAAACCGTCTCAACTGCAATGTTCATTCAGGGTAAAAACTTCCTGTATTTTGATCCCAGCAGATGAATACGTGGAGCAAAGAGTAAGTTATCAGTGAGTGCATCTGGCATTCTGCGCAGGCTCTGCACCAGCAGCAGCAGGACAAGACAAGCAAGCACAGCCAGGTGAGGCACAACTACGCCAGGATGCACATGTAGCTGTGATCAGTAAAGGAAGGTGGAAGGAATCACTTCCTGCTCCTGCAGTTGTAGTTTGCAAGAAAATCAGATACTCAATTTTATTCAAGTGCCAACCCATCAAGAAGGGTTCTGAAAGGTCTGGAACCTGAACCTAAATCCAAATTACTCAACCCATTCTTTCCTCTCGATTTCTCTCTCCCCTCTCTCTTGTTCTTCAAGGATAAACTACAACAAAAGACCAAAGGTGTGCTGCAAAACCAGTTTCCCAGCTTTGGGACATCAATAAAAAAGCACACTCAATCCAACATTTAAACATATCCTATCAGTATCAGAAACAACAAAGTAAGTTTCCCGTATTAGAAGCGCTAAGAGCTACAAATGTCTTTCAGAGAGAGCTTCTGCTAGTTTTGCTAAAACACTCAGAGGGCTCTGTACTTCCTTGGCATCCAGAAGCAGCCAGCTAACATAGTACTGCTCTATGCCTTGTGCACTCATCTAATAATTCTCTCTTTACACTTCATCAGTTCCTCTCCATTAGTGTGTAAGAACTTAATAGCCCTTTGACTGTCACAATTAATATTTGTATGCATATTTGCATACTTTCAGGTATACATGACATTTAAGTCTACTAACCTCTTAAAGATATATGAAAGGCTATCGAGGCTTGCAAAAAGCAGAGAAACAATCCTTTTCTATCTTGTACTGAGTGCAAGAAAGGATTCGATAAACTAATGGTAAGACACTCACGCTATTGTACTGCCCATGATTTGTGAATCTCTGCTCTCAGAACATCTTTCAGAGATGCTTCAAGCAGCGCAAGTTTAGACAACACTATCCAGCCTACAGATGAAGGAAATCGTGGCCCATGGTTAAAATGTTTAATGATCACTTACTGATAAGCTCAAATGCAATATGAAGCACTATCGTGACGTGTTTGAAAATACCCCAAAAGTTCTCTTGAATTAGCTGTATGGGCAAAGGAGCTAATCTCGTTACCATAACACAGCAGCCAGTCCTGGGCCGAGATCTCAGTTTGGTCTGGATCTCAGTCCTGTACTGCCCACACTGCTAATATCCTCTTTTAAGGGAACTGCAAAATTATTTCTTGAACATTCTGACATACCACCACCATAGTATCACCCCTAAGCTCCTACTTGCCATAAGATGAATTCAATCCTTTAATCAAGGAGTCCAGCATTAAGGGTCAAACAATAGAAGGCTTGCACAAAATCACGGGTGAATGCACCAAACTTCAGAATAATCCTGCTCTTCCATACGCCAATTCAAGATGGTTCAGCTTGAGTAAGGGCTCTAAACCACACTGACATCAACACAGGTATGCTCAGTGGATGGTGCTTTCAGCAGCTCAAATCACTCATGCTCCAAAGCTCAGCAGGCTACATCAGTACTGACTTAGAAGACTGCAAACCAGATGGGATGCTTATCTGGGTGCTGGTGAAAGACTAGCATTTTCTTCCTTTATCCTTTAAGAGCAGCAGATCATGATAGCATGCAGCCGAACAACCCTTGAGCAATTTCGACATTTTTAGTAAAAGATACTTAACCTTAGCACTTTGGGATTTTTATTCTAATATTTGTGCTACCAATCTAAGAAATGAAACTCACACAGTCTTGCAGGAATCAAAAAAGCACTGCTTCTTCATTTGTTGCAGTCTACAACAACAGCACACAAAGCACATTTCTCAGTTACTCTGGCTGGTGTCTTTGTTTGCAGATTGCTCAGTGGATCTAAGATTTTAATAGACCATTCAGTTTCCAGGATAGTCCTAGAAAGTTAAAAAAAAAGCAACCTATCAGGATACTCTAGAGAGGAGCTGCAAGGAAGTCTCTATAGAAAGGCCAGCAATTCTAATGCAGCTGCTGCAGGTCAGCAGGACACAAGAGATTTTGAAGCAGCAGCTTTGCTTAGCTCCATCAATCACCATCTCAGCTTAAGAATTTTTGGTTACATCAAGTCTGTTTTCCAGTTTGAAAGGATTTCCAGCCATACAGAGGTGGCCGACTTGTAAATAAAAAACCCCTCAAAATTAATTTAAAAATCACACCACCTTCTCTTTGCAGATCTGCCTTTCCTCTCTCCAACTAGGTATTTTTCTGTTTTCTGTCCACTAAGTATCTGAAATGGTAGGACACATTCTGGCTGGCTGACATCTTTATAAATGCCTTAAGACTGTTGTTAGATAATGACCACCACGTAAGCTTAAGCAGACTGATTAAAGGGGAAAATAACTAGTTGAGCAGTTTTCATAGCCAAGAAAATAACACTAGGGCCACTAGCAAGTATGTGGCTTACATGCTTTGCTGCTGCCCCAAGTAGCAGAGATGCAGAAAAGTTACATTTTGCATCTTGTGTGATCACTCTCCTTGCCTACTTTTTACACATTTATTAGGTTAGCTCCCTGAAAATACTTCACTATCACGTATAAGACTTCCATTAAAAAGAAACCAAACACCCAAGAAAATTTATATTCAAAGGGGAATGGGAAAAGAAACAAAAGGAAAATATTCCTAAATAAATACATGGATTGTTTAGACTAGAACATGTGCTTGAGTTTCATTTGTTTCAACACTGTTTGTGCTTGTTAAATCCATTTTCAGGTCTGGTTACTACCCAGGCACAGTCCAACATAAATGTGGAAATTAAACAAGGAGAAAAATAATTTAAAAAAAAGGCTCCTATGAATTGCAACAGTTAGAAAATTTTCAGTTTGTGTGTTGAAAGCACTTAAAAAATAATAAAGCCACACGTAATTAGATGTCTCTTGATGCTACAGGTCAGCAATCTCGGGGGTACCACAACAGCTGGGAACACAGCTGTGCTGACCTGCACTGGCTCTCACAAAAGGCAAGTCTGAAGGCAGGAGATGCTGCCTCTCAGATACCTGCCTCCAGACATTGTGGTTCCAGCTCCGAACCCGGCCACATGCTGAGGTTTGTGTTCACAGCATTTGTGCAAATATTGTGGTCTCTAATTTCTGTGCTACACCTCATGGTATGCGAGACTGGAGCAAGGGAGTGACCTCTGCAAGGAACTGAATCTAAATGTTTTTAGCTTTTTCCTTTCATACACCTCACCAATCATTCTTAAATAATAATAAAAGGAAGTTTTTGTAGATGTTAAATCCAAATCCAAATAACTCACAAAGATTAGAGAATAGTTTATTGACACACAGATGGGAAATTCTTCAGCGCTTTTCTCCTAGTATAAAGCAAATAGATAACATAGAAACCTATACTAATAGAATTCCTGCTAAATTATTTCTGCTTTTAATAATTGAAAATTTCAGTTTTCTATACAAAATATCAACACAACCAAAAAAGTTTAGCACACAGTGCAACATAATGCAGAGTTACCATTAACTTTATATAAGCCACTTTCACAACTGGAAAGTATTCAATTCAAAAGCCATTTATAATTTGTTCAACTTACATTCTTTTCTCAGAGGTAACACGGAACCATGTCTAACACCACAGAATGTTCTTAAAAGCTTGTTGGCAATTAAGCAGATGGGACTGGACTCTCCCTCCAATATTTTGAAACACATTTCTTAGGTCAATATACCAGCTTCCCTACCAGACTTTCAGCCCCATTCCCACAGTCACAAGTTCAATATTACAGGTGACCCACGCACATAGCGTATTTGTCAGCATGAAGAAGTGTGTTAGCAGAAATAGTTTTACCTGCTCTATTTGTGTGCCAAGGGCTGCCACATCCTGAACTGCTTCCCATAATCTCAAAAAAACAGACCGGCACAGCCTCAGCCCTCCATGAAATATCACTAACATTTTTCCACTTACATACACAGTCAGCAAGGCTTAAGACCAATGAACAAAATTATGTGTGAACCAGTGTAAGTGTAATACACATCCATTAAGGTAGAAGAAAATATAGAACTAACTACACAGCCAACTATCCAGATGATTTTTTTCTTGTGGAATGCCAAATGCACTTCTACTGAACTACTGCAGGCCACAGAGGGTTTGCAGGATTTCCCGTCCCTCAGCTTCACAGCCCCATCCCAGAAAAACACAGTCACTTCCCTGCCTTCTGTGATTTGAAAGAAATAAGCAACTAAAGAGAAAACTCATTTATCTGTTCTTTCATTTCATCTCTAGCCTTCAAAGAATCCTTTCACTTCCAATTAAAAATCTGAGAATCATCTCACAATAGGGCCAGCTAAGGGAATTTCAAAGTCTGCTATGGAATTTAGGGGGTGAATTTGCCATGATTTTAGTTTTTTTTGATGTTACACTTTCTTTGCAATGGTTGGTTTTAAATAATAAAATATTCACTGCTAATATATTTGAATCTGAACGCCATCACACCAGGTATGCAAGAGGAATGATTTCTTACATAAAAGAAATGGCAATACTGTCACAAAGTTTCAAGTCATATTTATCTCCAGTTGACCACTGCATAGAAATTACATATTCCACAGTTTGCTGACTTGGAAGGGAAAGTACTTTTGCTGAACTGTAAGTTAGCATGGATATTGTAACAAAAATTTACTTATTTCTGTAAAAAGTTGCAGGGACTGAAAAACATCACTCATTGTAAGCTTCTGTGGTCAAGGTCTAAGCAGAACAAGAATCATGGCTATCACATTCATGGAGCTGCCATTCAGAGACACCGTTACAAAAGGAAGTAAATGCATATGGGAATAAAACCTTAAGTAATGTTTTGCGTATCCCGTATTCTGGGCCTTCTAAAGAGTACTGCACAACCCGCATTCACAGCACCTTGATACAGTTTGGTGTTTCAACTGACTGTAAGCCCATACTCTGCTAAGGAACAAAAAAAAAATGCAGAAAGGGCAACTCCTTGCAAATTTGACATTACTTTTCACTGCCTAAAACCAGTCCTGACGCAGACCACCTAGTTCAGGCACAGCAATTACACTGGCATGCTCAGCTACTACACTGGCCAGGAACAGCCAGGCAGCCAAGAAATTTTTAGCTTTATCTACTTTATTAAACACCAAAAAAGTCAAGAAACTAACCCTGTCACATTTCTATAGTCACAAACTGTTGCAAAGATATGAACGCAGACTGTCCTTTGAGTCTAACATGACAGCATTTTCTTGCCATCAAGCTCAACACCTTACTCATTCCTTGGGGTACTGAAGCTGACACAGGAGCTTTGGAACACTGTGGTAAAATAATTCCACCATCTTCTCTATGTTTCCAAGCCTCTCAAAACTATGGAAGAGCTCTACACATTCCAACTCCTCACTGTAATGTGGAGGCAAATAAAATTTCTTTCAGCTTCGAAAAGATTAGTGGTTGTAATAGCTCTTACAAAGTGTCTCCCAAGTGAGTGGTAATGACTGCAAATGCAGTTGGGATGTACAAATCAATCACTTAGCATCTGGAAGCTTATTTTTCTACCTGATAGCCAAAAATCCCAACACAAAAACCTAAATGCATTAAGAAATGGTCCATCTTAAAAAGTATCCACATCAAACTAAAATTATCAGCTGTATTTCACTACCTGAGGTAAACAGTATGCACAGTAAGTGCAAATACTTCAAAAGTAATTTCAGCATTCACAAAATTTCTAATATTATTAAAAATACAAACACCAACATTGTAAAAGTTAATCATAGTCATAAACAACGTCGTCTTCTAGATTTATCCCATCCCATTCCTTTAGATTGACTGGGGTTTTGAGGACAAATGGAGACTCTGCTGACTGGGAATCTACTGAAATACCCTCCCCTTTTGAAAAAGTGAACAGCTTCATATAAAGGTTTTTCCTCTATGTTCTAAATCCAGGTTAAATAGACAGATCTGTACAAGAGGTATCCATCTTTAGTCTCCTCTCTTCCACAGATTTCTTTATAAAGTGTCTGGAAAGAAAGGCAGTATTGCCTTCCTGCTCTCTGGTTCCTATGCCACTCTGATATGGCTCAGACAAGAGAGGTTTTTGATTACCACTTCAACTAATTACGGAGAGGGAACAACCTCTTCATCAGATCTGGAAGACAAGTAATACAAGGCTTACACTGGAATGAGGAAGATTGTGCCTAGACACATCTAATGGTCAGGATTGCAAAGCACTGGAAAAAGAGTGGGATTTCTTGCACTGGAACCAGAAGCAGCTTAAACTCAGAGCTATTGGGAATAGCACAGGTATAAACAAGCAGACGAGCTCTCAAAGTCTAGAATCCTTTTAGAAAAAAAAGAAAATCACAAACACAGCTCTTTAATCTCTTCAGGGATAAATGGAGCAGATAAACTTCTGTACACTGCACTGATAACATGCTGAGCCAGAAGAAATCAAAAGTACAAGATGCAGCTCTTTTTGCCAGAAGGATTCTAAAAGAGGAACCATTATACAAATGAGTCTTCCCCTACGCAAGAGGAGAATAAAGGACAGAAGTCAGGTTTCAAGATCAAGGCTTTAAAATATAACACTGCCTGTATTAAAGATTCAGGCAAAAATCACCAGACAGCAAACTTGCTATGTAAGAGTAATTCCTAGGCAGCTTACCTCAATGGACCATAATTCAACATTATGAAAGCCAGTATCACCATCACACACAGGGTCCTTCTCTTTGGAGATGATACTTTGAGCTTCTCATTCTAGACAGGAAAAACAAGAGAAGACATCCATTAAAAAGGGGGCACAAGCATGCAAAGGTATGTCAAAAGCTAAATACAGCAAACTAAGCTTGCTTTTTAGATTAATATTTGCCTAATTGTGTACGAATACACACCAGGACAACTTGAAAATAAAACTCTCTTGTTTGTACATTATACTCAGCTTCCAGCCAGTCTATCTGCTCACCAAAATCTTCAAAAGAACCATGAAATAATGAATTAAAAGTCAACTAGATAATGTGATAGCTGTCCTGACCTAGAGTCAGTGAAAGTCCTGCCCAGAGTGGGAGGCTGGGCTAGAAACCCCCAAAGATCTTCCAATCAACATTTCCATGATTCTGTTTATGTGCAACTTTCACTAGAGCAATGTTCTATAAAGTCAGGTCTTCATCACAGTCTCTTACCTCCGATACTATTTCATCCAGCTGCCTCTTCAGCGTGTTGTTTTCTTTCTTGAGTTTCTCATTCTCCAACAAGGCTGCCTCCAGCCTTGCCTCCAGCCCTAACATGTATTCTTTCTTTTTTTTCCGTGACTGAAAGGCTGCCTCACGGTTTTTGATCATGCGCTGCTGCCGTCTCAAGACATTGACCTGGACAGAAAACACAGAAGCCCATTAAAGATCCACAAGTTAAAAGAGCTTCTATTTCATGCATAATCATAGAATCATAGAATAGTTAGGGTTGGAAAGGACCTTAAGATCATCTAGTTCCAACCCCCCTGCCATGGGC
>JAOEHY010006201.1:29554-40903 GCA_025447955.1 Psilopsiagon aurifrons | reverse complement strand
CTGCCCATGGCAGGGGGGTTGGAAGTAGATGATCTTAAGGTCCTTTCCAACCCTAACTATTCTATGATTCTATGATTTCTGTGGCCACAAACTGCCTGTTCAACAGTAGCTCCCTTTTTTTTCCCATTATGTTTCCCCTTGAGATGCAGCATTGCATTCTGATACAAATAACCCCTCAGAGAAGCCTGTATCCTTACAAACCAGAAACGATCAAACTTCCCTCCATATTTATGTAAGCTTAATGTTAACAGTCATTAAAGAAGGATTCACACACTCAGAGAATTTAGGATTTGATGGAAGAAGATTTTAACATTCAGAGAAGCAGCTATTGAGTTTCAAAGACTATGAAGTTTAAGACACAATTAGAAATACATCTTGAAATCCAGAGGAAAAGCTGGGAAGCCCAGAAACACCAGGGCACAATAAACAGAAACATCAAGGCACAATAAACAGAAAAAGACAAGATCTTATAGAAACCATGGATTTCCATTATTAGCTCAATTTCAACCATCCTGTCTCATTCCCAGTATCTCTGAGAAGAGTTCCATTTAGGAATAGAGAGGAAAGAGGCAATCTGAAGTCTAAAGGCTACTAGACAGCAATCTTCTTACAGTACAGAGAATACTAATACCTGAAACACTACTAAAGTGTAGTACTGTATTTTGAAAGCAAAGATGATATAATGGTTGCTTTTGTGTAAGACAACAGTTCAAAGTTACAAGTACAGACAGTCTGTAAAATATCAGTAGTTTTTTCTTTCAGAACCAAACATCATTGCTTTAAGTTAGTCCAAGCATAGAGAAAAATATCCTTAACACTGTCTTTACATGTACTTCTCTAGTGCAGACAGAGTGGCAGGGCATGCAGGGGCTAAATGGAACATTTAAAGCTCAGAGCTGATGAACATCCCTTACAGCTAAGAGCAATTGCTTGGCTCTTGCACGTTTCTGTCCCTATCCCAAGCCTTCACTCAAAACGATTTGCATTGATACAAATGTTTAGGATGTGTCATCTTCGCATGCAGGCTCAAATTCACTTGGGAACCCCTCCACAGTTTATTTTGTATGATAAAGAGCTAGGTAGCATTCAGTCTGATTCGACAACTGGATGAAGCCTCAGTGACATATACCAGGTCTATTCCTGTACCTGTCAGCTACTCTTCTCCCATTTAGCAAATTCAGGGATAAGATAATGCTGTGTAACAGACAGCAACAAAAAAGAATATAGACACTTCTTTTATGGGACTTGAGGCACACCTATTTCAGTAAGATGACTCTTACAGCCCTCAGCACTAAATACTTTAAGAGAAGTAGCAAAATCTGTATTAGGCAGATAGCAGATAATCCTCTCTCAGAGTGGATCCCCTCTAAATTCTTAGTAGAGCTAGAGAAAAATCCCCAAGTGGATTCAGTGGAGCTGAAAATCCACAGGGTTAAAAACCACTGTTTTCAAGACACTCATGGGCTGAAAATAGATTAAATTATTTACCAAATAAAAATTACTAAAAATCATTTAATGAGATTGTTTGGTGGTGGTGAAGGCAAAGGGAAAATACATTTTCTCTTTACCTGGCCAATGAAATCTACTGCTAATTTCCTTATTGTACTAAGAATGAGGCTGAAAAGATTATGGACATTCCTTTCCTTCAGCACTAATATTTCTGTGTGCACTGCTGTATTAAGTCTAAACATACCAAAGATGGCATATTCTAAGCCACAAAGAACTATTGCATGCCAAGCACAGAAGCACAAATAGCCAACTCATCAATAAGCAGGAAGATTTTCTTCCTTTTGCACAGATGCAATCAAAAAAAAGCAAGACAGCTAATTGTAACCTAATCTTGTCAATTCTATTGCAAAAGCAATTTTAGGTATGATTGGAAAACGTGCAGAGGGAATAACAACAGAGTACCTCTGGCACCCTCTGGGATTTAAAAACCAGATTCAGTGGTATTAAATAAAGTAGCAGAGCTATATTTGCTAGATAAATAATACTGGACTAATAGGGACATCTGGAAACAGTCAGCAACACTGGATTTGTGTTTCCTTCATGACCACTCTGCATGGCTAAAGCAGGTGTGCTGTTCTTTGTAGAGAAGTGTCAAGTGCCAGACACAGTGACCTTGGGGACTGGCAGCTGTGGATAAAATTGGCAAATGTATCTGAGCATAAATAATGCAGATTTAAGGTCATCATTTTATTTAATAAGAGAGTGTTTTGCCCTTATTAACATATTAAGAATTACACTTAACCATATTTTCATATTAGACTTTATAAACATCTACTAAAAGTACAGAAAAAAGCATGAACTTCCAAAAAGAAAGAACATTAAATGAGGCTCTATGTCACTGCACACATTTTGGATAAAAAGAGCAAATGATGTCTCTATTTAGACCTCGGGCCAAGTTTTACTTTGTACCTACAGGAAGCTAATCTAACATAAACCAAAGATTTTGGGGATTCAAGGCCTTGAGGTTTAGGTCAGGTACTATATAAAAATTAACATCTTCTTAGCATCTTACTGGAATTTAAGATCAGTAAAATGTAAACAAGGCAAACCAACAAGAAGGCTGACTGTCTTCAAGATGTAGGTGTTACAAAGAAGAAACCAGAGAGCTAGTCCCCTTCCAGTCTTTCAGTTTGATTCCACATCTGGATGAAGCTGCAGTGAGGTATACCAGTCCTACTCCTGTACCTGTCACTTACTGATCTCTGGTCACTTACTGGGTTTTGAGTAAATCCAAGAAGATAATGCACCCCTTAGTGGCAAGGGGGCTTGAACTAGCTGATCTTTAAGGTCCCTTCCAACCCAACCCAGTCTGTGATTCTATGAAACGAGGATGCTAAGGATGACCTTAAGCTATCCTAAATACATAAAAAATCATGCCTCAATGTGCCATAAAGTTAGCTTAATGATTCTGACAACTCCACTTTCAGCAAAGAGTACCTATAACCGTTTCAAGTGCAAGCAGCTTGGTCTCAACGAATAAATGTGCCAGAATTACTCAAGAACTAGAAGGCAGCCAAGTGGGTGTAATGGGAAATGAAACTCCCCATGAAACTTCATATTACCAAGTAGAACTGGGCCAGACAGTGCTATTCACTGCTAGGAGCATTCTTAAGAGGCTAAACTGGAAGACATTTTCCAGTTGAATATTTTGCCTATGTTATGAAACTCTGTATGTTATTATGATTATTTGATCCAAGTGCTTTAATAACAATAAAAAAAATAGTTATTTAGGGGATTGGAAGGATCAAAAAACCAAGAGTGTATTTGAAGTGTAAAGTTTTGAGTTTTCCCTTCAAAAGGAATATTTGCACAGTTTATGCAAAAAAATTCTGCAGCTTCTGATTTTAATTCATTTCTCTATGCACTTCACACACAGACAGGATAGTCCCTCTTTGGAAGAATCTACAACAGGGGCAAGTTTTAGGAGCATCAAGTAAACATGAAACAGAGAAACAAGTTTCTTGGGGTTACACCAAGCAGATGTGGTGTCTAAAGTCTATGATAAAAGGTGTCAATTTTCCCAACTGCTGCTTTAACCTTTGGACCATGCTTCCAGCTCCTAACTGAACAGACTGCATTATTGACCTTCCAATTCTGGTATACCAGTTCAAACACTTTTGAAGACCTCATTACATACATTATATCATTGCTAATTATTTCATCTGGAGGGCTGATAATTTTGAGTAGTCTGGAGCACATTGTCTGGAATTAACTGCTGAGCAATCTACAGCAACATCAACTACAAGATTACCCTAACAGTACTTGGATGCCCAATTATCATAGTGGTTATACTACCTTGGCTAATTAGTCTCTATTATTGATGTCTGCAAGATCTGTATTGCTATAATAAAGATACTTCCCACCTCAAAACCAGTTATCTTAGTAGGATGTTTAATCACATTGCTATCAGGGTTTTCTAAGCACTGATAACACACTGTGGAACTAAAAGTCATACACAGTGGATGCAACAAATACAGCTGTTCTCAGTCTAGAAGATGAGAGACAACTATGCTTGTTACTGTATCAAGACTAAAGTTTTCTTTGCTGAGTCACTCTTTGCTACTCATTTCAGCAAGTGCACATATTCCCACATGGGATATACAAATCGGTGAGTCAAAAACTGCACTAGCAAAAGCAGAAACCACTCTTACATTTGCAGTGTTTGCTGTGCTCAGATCTCTCAGCAAACTGTATTCTTGATACAAATGATAAATGGCAGCCACTCATTAGTTATGTCTTTAAGCTCTTGTGCTACCAAGGAAGAATCAGTACAGAAATACCTGGGTAGCAGTATGGACCCTTGGCATTTTTCCACACTCTCTACAGATTCAGTATAGGTTCTTTACATTTTCTGTATCTGTTCTCTAAGGCACAATCTGGACCATGAGGCAGGATAGTGATCGTTTGGATGGCAGAAGTGATAGCTTTTTTCTTTCGCTGTCCAATGAAAATAAGAATTCCCAAACTATCTACAATGCCAATCCTTCCAACTTCACAACCTGTGTTAAAACTTACTTGCTGCATTTTCTCCATTTTCCCTATTTTTTCTGTTCCATTCTTCTACATTTTTCCCCATGTCCAAAAACAGCCAGAGATGAAAATCTACAGAAGACGATACAGTTTTCCCCACCAGTGTGAACCTTTCATTAGTGTAATAAAGGAAACAGACACTATGTACATTAGAGGAGTTAGTCCACTCCCCAAATTGTCAGAGGCTGCACCTAACAGTTGTACAATTCCTACATGGGTTGGACCCTTATAAAACTACTTGCCACCACACACTTAGTCTTCCTGTTGAATGGTGGTAAACTTGATAACTGAGTAAGCAAGTCTATCACAAAGCAAGGCACTGTTTAAAGGCCTTATCTACCTAAAACTAAGCCAAACTTCTAAGCATGAAGTTTTGTTTCTTCTATTAATGGCATTGACATAAGTAGTGAAATCTCAACAAATTCAAGCTATTGCAAGATTAACCGTTGTACTCTTAAATGAAGACTCAAAAGACATGGGGCTTAGAGCACAGATCTATTAATCATGACTAAAAAAGCCAGATATGTAATATCTGTATTCTTCCATCATGTAGGATGTAAGAGGCTACTAAGAATTCTGTGGAGCTTGTTTCTGGTGGCCTTTAAGTAAGGAGTAGCATTACCATGAAAGTAATATTAGCAGAAGTCAGCTGAGCTAATAACAGAACTGGTGTTTATGCAAAGAGATCTAAAGAAGAAATGGATAAGCTTTAAAAGCAACTAAATCTAAGACAAGTAATTTAGTATGCTTTGTTGCTCCTATATTGAAGCTTATAATCTGAATTTTATCCCTCTTCCTCACAAGATAAAAAATAGGTGCCCATTAATAGCTCAGAATCTCACAAGTTTCACTGCTCTCTAGTACTACTGTGCTCCTTGGCAACTTCTGTATTAGCATTCATAAGATCATACTCTTTTCTGAGCAGAAAGAATCTGATCTTCAGGTGTGAGACCAGATTTGTTTTCTAAAAGAGCTACACTCCCACAGATCAATTAATCCTGTCAGTGGTAACACTTGTGAGCACAGAGAACTATTCTGCCTGTTGTTTTTACATGATCTCTCCTAACAACAAAACTCGGTCTGTGCAAATGGGAAAAAATGCAAATCCACAGGCAAAAAAGAAAAGTCGTATTCTGCAACACACTAATAGTTCAAGCTCTACTTGATGACTCATTTACCTTGAGTTTTGACTTTATATCAGTTAGAGTCATCAAAGAGACTGCAGTGTACACCAAATCTCACTTAAAAAAGTCAACAGCTACTTAAAATGCTTAAGAAAAAGAAAGATTAAAAAATGCAACTATTGCTTTCCTGTTAGGAGAGCAGATAACAGTAATTCATAAGATTACTTTATCCCATATGACCAGCCTTGTTAGATTCATAATCCTTTCTTTGTTAGGTACAGGATAACATCTGCTTACACTGCCAAATTCCAAGGCAGCTCCATGAGGCTGGAGCTCCTCTCCTGCAGTCTTCAAAGACTGATTACTGGCAAGCACAGGTGCAACTCCTACAGGCTTCACTAGATGAATTCCCCTCTCCCATAACTCTCCTTCCACTCTTACCCCAGATACTTGCATTAAAGAGCTCCAGTATCAACACATCTGAAGCAACTGACTTTTACATCAAATGTATTTCCTGTTCTCAGCTTTGCTCAAGTATCTCAGTTTTGTCTTCACGCACTGGCATTCTGCTTGCAAGCATGCCATGCACTTTCATGACACCACAGGGTCTGCAGCACTGAAATAAAAAAGCAAGCAAAGCCAAGCATTTTGCATGTCCTGACAATTGCAGTCTCAGGGACCCTGCTAGTGGCCGCGCACAGTAACCTTTGCTGTACCCTGGCCCTGACACCACAATGAAGTACAGAAAGCTATGATTTGCAATCAGGCACGAAACATGCAGCCTTCATTGACAACGCAAGTCCATGAAGGAATGTAAGAGATTTAACAACATTTCACAGAACGTGAAACACATCAAATTCATCTTTGCACAGGGAGACACCATAATGATGCAGCCTACAAACACAGGCTGGATCAAATCTTGATGTCAGTGAACATAGCATTGCTTAAGTAAAATTTCATGATAAATATGAGCTTCAAGCTAAACAGAAGGACCTGTTATATCTGAAATAAAAAGAATATTAGGTGTTAAAGTGAAGTAGAAAATTTCTGGTTATTCTCTAAATATAGCAGAAGACAAAGAAATGTGCAGCATCAAATTCCAAGAATAGAGGAAGAAATCAAGAAGAAATCATTGAACTGCTTCCTTATGGGAAAACAAACAAACCCACACATGAAAACCAACCAAACAAGCAAACAAAATAGAAGCTTTTCAGTGAAGTGTTGCATGATGAAACCTTGGGGAGCAGTCCTTCATTTGCACTTTGTAAGTATGGGACTGTAATTTAGAGAGTTGACTCTATCACCAACTTTTCCCCAAAACTGAGGAGCATCAAAACCCCAGCATTTTTGTCTAGTTAAGAGGATAACAAAATCCTCTAATGATAACAAAACTGAGGTGCTGGTGTAAAACAACAAAATGGGCCAATGTAGGCATGAAAAAGTTGAAAAGGCAAATATTGTCACATTAATGACAGACAAAAATTAATTAACTAGAGATAATATCAGCTATTTTGTTGGCTCATACGTGATTCTAGCCCCTTTGGCTGTACACATTAACTTCAACAGGACATTCATCTCCACAGATGTAGTATCCTGGCAATAAAGATTGCGATTCACAGACCTGGAGTTCTGATGACTTCAATAACTTCTGTATTAAGTTTAGGAGTGGTGTAATTCTTTGCAGGATTGGGACCCAATATTAAAATCTCTTCAGGAAAGAGACAGCTCCTTCCTGTGTTTTTATACCAGAGCCCCAGTCTTTATTGCAGCTTTTATGAGAGGCTATAATTCAAAACTCCACTTCCCTAGATTGCTACATTTTTTTTCTTCTCACCTTTGCATTTCTCTCCTCATGCCCTGCACAATCTAAAATGAATATGAAAGACCATGTTTGACAAAATAAAGGAAAATGAAAAAACACCCTTTACAGTTTCTGCCTGTATTGCCATTGATCCAATGACATTTTTTCGCATCCATCCCTCCAGATTTATTCTTGAAAAAATGATAACCAGTCAGAAGAGTTATCGCCTTGTCTCCTTGTGGAAGTGCATTGCCACCTGCACCACAATTCATACAGCGAATACCAAGGCCAGCAGCAGAGTATCTGTGAAACCAAGAGGCAGATCTACTTCAACCAATGATGAAACAAAATACACAATGAAATTCCGTTGTGTTTATTGCCAAGATAGTTGTTTGAGGTTCTTTTTTCTAATAATGTTCCAAAAGTAATTAGAGTCCACGTTGCTCACACATGCATAATTAATCAGACAAAAAATACTCTTTCCTACTGCTGTTATTCATCCCCAACCAGCATTATATATCATGTTTCAGCAATGTGCTATATGTTGAACATTTGTTTCAGATAGAAACAGCTAAACCAAAATCAAAGGGAAGTGTTGTGTCTTTGATGTAGTTCCATACATTTGTTATGCTGCAAGGGCTAAGGCTGCTAGACCTAGCTGATGTCCACAGATTGGTTAAATCCTCTTTTAGACTTTGTGGGAGGAACAATTAAATTGCTGTAGAAATGCTTTAGAGATGCTATGTATTTTGAGCTATTTAGTTGCCTGTTCCTTTTGCGCTTCTGGTAGATAGAAGGCCCAAAGATATAGCTGAGACCAAGATCCAGAAATGAGACAGTGAGATCAGTCAAAGCTACATAGTTGATATCTGTGTCAAACTGAGGTACCCAATCCTCCTTTCATTCTGTGATGAAAAGAACAGCGTGTGCTGTCTTTGAACGAGCTGTCACTGCCACTCAGGTATTCAGGTATTAATAAATACCTGATTTTACAGATTATTTAAGACAAACTAGGTTTTTAAACATGCTAAACCTGTAACTACATCATGGCTGACCTAAGATTGTTACAGAATATGACCAAAATATTTGCCAACTTATTTCTGTCATAGCACACATGAACATTTTCCTGGACAGAAGAAATCTGAAGCTTGAGAACCTGTAATCTCTTCAAAGGAAAACAAGATCCTGTCACACATCATTATGAGGTGTAAAAAAACCCACTGAACCAAAATAAACCCAAAAGCAAACAAACAAAACCCCCACAAATCAACAAAACCCCCCATCAATCTGTGAATGCTTTCCTAGAGAAAAAAAATAATAGTTCATAGAAGTGGCATAATTGTATATAATATATAGCCACGGGAAATAACTACTTTACCATGTTCAGCCATTCAGAAAGGAGAAAATGGAAGTCATTCAAGCTAATCCTTTTTAGACTTGCACAGACTGCCTCCTGATACAGCGGCTCTGGTTTTGTAATCCCAGCTGTGAGAGCTGCTAAACTACCTCCTTGAAAGCTGGTTTTAATTTGGACACATAGAGCCCATGCACACTATTACAAATGGAAAATGTCCTTCCCACACAGTGCTGTGTTCAGCTTTCAGATGGCCAATAGTATTTTGCTCCAACATGAGAATCACTTGTGTTTCCCTAGAAAGGAGCACCATAGGGGTATGTAAAATAATGAATGGTTTAGTTCAAGTTGATTAAGCTCCCCTGTTCATCCTGAAAAATAACACTAGAATAATGGGGAAACTCAAGCAGATCAGCTACACAGCAAAACAGAAAGAAAAGTAAACATACATGAAAAAAAAAGTAGATATTGTGGAGCTATTAGGCAATTGACCACAGACATGAATAAGTTGAGGGAGTTGATAAATAAAACCATGATTTAACGTTTGGTTTGGTTTGTTTGGACTTGGAGTAACAGCAAGACTACTCAAGACTCCTTCCATACCAGAATAAGATGTAACAAAATCATAGGGTGTTTGAAGGCACAGGTTTTAAGAAAGAGCAAGTCGTTATGAACAGTAATTGCATTACTATAATTAGTTTTATTGATGCCAACAAGCCTAGCAAGGAGGTAAAGCTTTCACTAGTAATGGCAGCAAGCTTAGATGAAAAGTAAATAAAGGAAGTGGAGATGTGAAAGTTCATGGGGGTTTAACTTCCCAGCACTCAACTCCCACAGAAAGTCACCCATTACCTAAACTAGTGTTTGATACAGGGTGCTACAGACACCATTTGCTTTCTTAGGCAGCCCTCTGTGTACAGTGTAACATCCCACATTAGAGAGCAGAGAAAGATAACAGGTTTTGACTACTCAGAGGGGAAATCCTGGCCCTGATAACATTTACCTGAAAACCATCTCCTGCCAACAACTACCTTAAACTGCCCCTTCAAAATGTCTCCAGACAAACTGTCAAGCCAAACTTTGCTTGAACCATATTATAACACAATACCATGTTCCTTTAAAATCAAAGCATTAATTGAATTTCCCTGAAATACCTGAGTGAAAAGACATAGGCATAATGAGAAAGTCCAAAGCACCTCATTTTGACCTGACAGAAAGAAGTTTTTCTACTATTCATTTTGAAGAATTTGTGTTGAGGGTAACACACAGTAAAACCTTAAAAGTAAAAATTAAAACGTTTAAATTCAGTGAAATGTATTAAAAGATCCTTGGGAGAGGTGGAGGACAACTGGAGGGCATAGAAGTGTGGTTTTCTGTTATTTTGGGTTTTTCCTGAATGGGGAAGAGCACCTCATAGTGCTTCATGGTTTGGGATCTCACAAAAGTATGTGGCAAATGGATTAAATGGATCCATCAAATGGAGCTGGTTTTGGTGCTTCAGAATCTTATCTAGACAATCAATACACACTTGCTCCTGACAACTATTTCATTAGAGACTGCAACTGCTTTTGCACCAGAGCAATGTCACCTACAAAAGCATTAATCACTGAAGCATTTCTACTACTCAGGCATAGCTTGTTAGGAGCATGTGGATCCTGGCCCCCAGTGCACAGAAAACCCTGCCAGTAGTTGTAGATTTCTCCATGAGTTTCATAAATTCAAAGCCAGAAATCACTGAGCAACACTGCCAGGAACTCAGTTGGTATCAGCTTGAATCTCTAGATCGCCAAGAGTTTTTATTTTTTATACTGCAGTTTTAAAAGCGAAAATAATTATCTCTATTTTAAAGCCAGGATTATTTTTTTTCCATTAATGTTATAAAAGAGCCTTTTTTAAAAACTCAGCTATTGTGGAGGAAAGTAATTTTTGCCAAAGAAGTTAAACAAGAGTCTAAGTGCATGTGGTACAACGATTTATAATAAAAAAAAAGTGATCTTGAATGGAAATGGTTGGTCGTAACAGCCACATGCTTTCTCGGTAGTGACAAGCCTGGTCTGATAAAAAAACCCTTTGTACACAGAAAGAATGAACTCAGAAAAACAGCTGGGGCAAAAAATAACCTTTAAGTAATGTACCCACAGGAAAGCTAAGGAGGGGGAAAAAAGGCATTGACTCACAAATACAGTTAAGAAACAATTATATGATTGTATTGTAGATCATTTATGACGTTTAAAAGAAAGAATCATTCAGGCAACAGCTAAGTTACTTGATTGAGAGAGTTAAGAAAACCAAGGAATCCTTGGTATTGGACAGCTCTCCATTTGAAACGCCATCTGAAAAAATTGACTGATAGCAGTCAACAGGTAACTCATCATCAAAATCCTAATCAGCAGATCAAGGCATCATTGCAACTTTATAGAATCATAGGATCATAGAATAGTTAGGGTTGGAAAGGACCTTAAGATCATATAGTTCCAACACACCTGCCATGGGCAGGGACACCTCCCACTAAACCATATCACCCAAGGCTA
>JAOEHY010006201.1:7839-26730 GCA_025447955.1 Psilopsiagon aurifrons | reverse complement strand
CAACAGCTACTAAGAAGGAGAAAAATGACTGCTACTGCTGAACCCAGGACAGTATCCACACCTTAGTCCATACCATTCATGTCATGCTCAGATCTCACATTTTCAATATACCCTCACTCTTATCTCATATATATACACATATATATACATCCACACAAAGAGAGAGAGAGATCATTCCCTAGTGCATGTAACAATCTTTATAAAGCTGCTGAATCCATCCAGTCCATGATGTCAGGCTCCATCTGTTGTAACAGCCTTTCAGAACAGGAGAGGCTGTGTGCAGTGTTGGATTGTTGCCTGCTGATGATACTGCAGAACTCATCTTTTTTCACCAAAGTTCACTCTTTGTTGGGATGATGGTCAGAGAGAAGTCAGGGCCAGTCGCTGATGACCTGAAGACATCTAGTTGGTGGGTTATAAAGGTGCTACATAGCAGGCAACACCATACAATTGAGTTCATTTTCTGTTTTCCCCTAAAATCAGATCCCCCGTAGGTACACACTGGACTTCCCCATCTTCCCACATTACTCACCGAGTATATCCATGTCCCTGATCAAAAGCAGTCGGACAAGTGAGTTTGCCTTTAGCTGAAGCAGGAATAACACAGATTGTCTTCCCCAGCAAATTCTTTCTGTGCACCGCAGGAACTTTGTCCCCTTCTACACCATGTAAAAGTTTTGACTGGTCTGGGCCAGCCTTGTTGGCAGATCCTCTGGTGTTGACCAACCAGGTGGCTTTTGGTAAATGTGTATCCGAATGTTTGGAAGTCCCACCACCCATTGCTCTCAGTGTAGATTTTAACAGCCCATTGTACCGTTCGATTTTCCCAGAGGCTGATGCATGGTAGGGGATGTGATATACCCACTCAATGGGTTCTTTGGCCAAAATGCCTATAAGGCTGTTGCGGAAATGAGTCCCACTGTCTTGATTCAATTCTCTCTGGGGTGCCGTGTCACTACATAATCTGTTTTTCAAGGCCCAGGAGAGTGTTCCGGGCAGTGGCGTGGGGCACATTATATGCTTCCAGCCATCCAGTGGTTGCTTCCACCATAGTAGTACCTGGTGCTTTGATTGGTGCTTTGGTGGGTGTGCGATATAATCAATCTGCCAGGCCTCCCCATATTTACCCTTCAGCCATTGTCCTCCATACCAAAGAGGCTTTAACTGTTTAGCTTGCTTAATTGCAGCTCATGTCTCACAGTTGTGAATAACCTGGGCAATAATGTGCATTCCTAAGTCCACCCATCCATCGCGAGCCCATCCATATGTTACATCTCTGCTCTGATGGCCTGAAGCATCATGGGCCCAAGGGGCCAAAAATAATTCACCCTTATGTTGCCAACCTAAGTCCATCTGAGCCACTTCAATCTTAGCAGTTTTATACTCTTCTTGATCGTTCTGGTGTTCCTCATTAGCCCGACACTTGGATACATGGCGTACCTTTACCACCAGGTTCTGCACACAGGCAGCGATACCTTGCAACAGTGCAGCAGCCCAGAAGAGTTTACCTCGGCGCTGCCAGTTGCTCTGTTTCTAATCCTGCAACCACCTCCACACGGCATTTGCCACTATCCATGAGTCAATATAGAGATAAACTACTGGATACTTCTCTTGTTCAGCAATGTCCAAAGCCAGCTGGACGGCTGTCACCTCTGCAAATTGACTCGATTCACCCTCTCCTTCAGCAGTATCTGCAACTTTTCATCGAGGACTCCATAGAGCCACCTTCCATCCCTGATGCTTTCCCACAATATGGCAGGATCCATCAGTAAACGAGGCATACTGGTTTTCACTTCCTGACAGTTTATTACATGGTGGGGCCTCTTCAGCACGCATCACCTCCTCCTCCTCTGGTGACATTCCAAAATCTTTGCCCTCTGGTCAGTCCGTGATGACTTCCAGAATTCCTGGACGACTGGGATTTCCTGTTCGAGCTCATTGTGTAATTAGTGCAGCCCACTTACTCCATGTAGGATTGGTTGCATGATGTGTAGAGGACACCCTGCCTTTCAACATCCATCCCAGCCCAGGCAACAGGGATGCCAGGAGGAGATGTGCTTCAATGCCAGTCACTTCTGAAGTAGCTCAAACCCCTTCATAGGCTGCCAGTATCTCTTTTTCAGTTGGGGTAGAGCTTGCCTCAGATCCTCTCTATCCCTGACTGTGAAAGCCGAGGAGTCGACCTCAAGTCTCCCCTGGAGCTTTCTGCCAGAGGCTCCAGGTAGGACCGTTCTCCCCGGCTGTGGTGTACAGTACATTTTTTACATCTGGCACGGTCCAGACTGGTCCAAGGGCTACTGCGTGAACTGTCTCTCATTTACTTTGCTCAAAGGCTTATTTTTGTTCAAGGCCTCACTTAAAATCATTTTTCTTCTGGGTCACATGACAGAGAGGGCTTAGAAAGAAACCGTCGGGATGTGCATCCTCCAGAACCAAACAACACCCAAGAAAGCTTCTGTTTCTTTCTTACTATTTGGTGGAGACACTGCTGTTACCTTATTGATCACATCTGTGGGGATGTGGCGACATCTGTCTTGCCATTTTATTCTCAAAAATTGAATCTGCTGTGCAGGTCCCTTGACCTTACTCCATTTTATGGCAAAACCAGCTTTCAGCAGAATTTGGATTATTTTCCTCCCTTTCACAAAAACGTCTTCCTCTGTATTGCCCCACACTATAATGACATCAATGTGTTGCAGGTGTTCTGGAGCTTGCCCCTGTGCCAGTGAAGTTTTTTTCCTTTTGAAGGTGCTGGATAGTGTTTTACAGGGCTTTGTAATCACAGACCAAGCCCCAGCACGTTGCCATGATTTATCCATCTCTTGTATGACCAGATTGATATCACACCTCATTTAAATGTTTTACTAATTTTTCTGGATTTTGCACTTGCTCAGTGGTGAAGTTCCGAAGCACTGGAGGGGCCCACTGGCCTAGATACTTGCCCATACTATCCCACACACCTGCCACTCACGACTGCTCAGCCTCAGGGAAAACCTCTTGATCCTCCTATATCGTCACTTAACCCCAGACATGGCCCAAACCCAATTCTGCTTAACTCTGGAGATCAGACAAAATTGTCATGGATAAAACACACTCTGTATGTGTGCCAACATGGTAATCAGCAGGCAGGTCTCAAGGGTACCTGAAGGCTATTCAAAACCTTCAGAACTCTCAAACGATGCTGTAAATGGCAGTGTGGGAGGGCTGGGAGAATAAGCGTATGTCTCCTTCACAGGTTGACTACCTGAGAAGGGGAAAAAAGATGTGTAATTGCTAAACATTTCTATTATATACCTCCCAAAGTATAGAGGTGGTGACCACACTGGGAACGCAAGCCAGATCAGTTTCATGATCAATGATTCTATCATATTACAAGTCATTACTATAAAGTACAATGAAACAAGAACCTTAGCCCAAGGCCCCCAACTGCTAAACACTAACACAGCAAATACTGCCTGTAAGTAAGGTATGACATGCTAAAACTGCGAGATCAAGAGCAACAACTTTGAGAGCCAATAAATCAGCATTGTGACGAGTGACTATTAATCCAAAGCAATGAATGCTTATCACAGATATGATTAGACACACTTGGGTCATATCTGTCATTATCTCAACCGTCTGTGCCCCATGTTGGGTGCCCAAAACAACTATCATGGCTTAAGCCCACCTGGTAACTCAGTACCATGCAGGTTTTTGCTCACTCCTCCCCTTCCTCCCCTGCTACCAGAGGGATGAGGAGAATCAAAAGAATTTAACTCCCACAGGTTGAGATAAGAACAGCCCAGTAACTAAGGTGTAACACAAACCACTGCTGCTACCACCAGTAATAATAATGATAAGGGAAATAACAAGGGAAAAGAACACAACCACTCACCACCCACTGACTGATACCCAGCCTAACCCAGCACTGATCTAGCCCTTTTGGGTAACTGCCCCCAGTTTATACAGTGGGCATGATGTGCTGTGGTATGGAATACCTCTTTGGTCAGTTTGGGTCAGGTGTCCTGTCTCTGCTTCCTCCCAGCTTCCCCTCCTCCCTGGCAGAGCATGAGACACAGAAAGTCCTTGGTCAGAGTAAACATTACTGAGCAGCAACTAAAAACATCGGTGTTATCAGCGCTGTTCCCAGGCCACAAGTCAAAAGCACAGCACTGCACCAGCTACTAAGAAGGAAAAAAATGACTGCTGCTGCTGAACCTGGGATACTGATGATCCCTAAAACAGAACATGGCAACTGGATAAAAATTCTTCCATCCTCAAGGTATTTTCAGGAGTTTGCTTGGCTCAAACCATAGCCTGAATACAAAAACGTCATAATACAAGGTTAACCTCAGCCTCATCTGGATGGAACTATTTATCTGTCACACAAAGATAAGTATACTCTCTGTGGACTGCTGTTTTTAAGGGCACATATACAACCTATTTTCTCTCTACAGTGAAAGATGTCTAAATGAATCTCTTACAGGCAAGTAATAGGAAATATTTCAGCTCCAGGTGACTACAGCAAACTATTTCCCAACCTTCGATGGCTTCCCAGCGAAAGTCAGTGAATACCTAGAAGTATTAGTACTTCTAAAAGAGCTAAATAGGTTTACAAAACACAGTGGTAAGAACCTCAGCATTAGCCATCAGCTCTAACTTCACGGAATACAAGCCTTTCTCATACTTCTTACCACACAAAATGTGACACACTGTATTATGATTCTTAGTTTTGCTTCCTCTAATAGGCAATATTTTTTCCTTGCTTTAAGGTGGCATAAATATTTAAGCCTCTCTCCTGTAACTCCCTGTCTCAGGAAAGTCTGAGCAGATTCTCCAAGGACCAGTACTGAAACAGATATTGAATTGTGAGCCATGCTTAGGGATTCATGAGCTGCATTTTGTTTTTAATACCACTGCATCCACTACAAGTTTGCTGGGTCTATATATATGAGGCCTAGCAAAAATTCATTGAAAAACTGTTGTGAAGAGCATCTTTTATGCCCCATCTAGCCTTTCATGCACCAGTCCTCATTCAAGTACAATGCAACATCCTAACTTTTGAGGAAAACAAGAATAACTGTGCTTCAGACTGGAATAGTCACTGCTAAGGCAGAGCCTTGGATTTGGAGTAATTCACCTTCAGCATGTCAGGCACTCAATACAGGAGTCCATGCAAAGAAAGCAAATGGCTAAACCCCTTCTGGCACAATTCACTTCCTAGCCCCTCTCCTCATGAGGCCAATGTGCAGCAAGTCTGTCAGACAGGAATGATGAGGCAATAGATATTGGTATAGCTTCATTAACAGATGTTATTATCCAAAACTACAGAACGTTATTTTGTAAGGAATTATAGAGAAACCTCAAAATTTATAAGAATTTGTTTCCTGTTGGCTTCAAGCAATTCAGGATTTCATGCTTAATGTCTCAAAGATAACAAAAAAAAAAAAAGACAGAACCATTGCAAATTAACAAATACTGTCTGAAATCTCAAATGAGATTGTACAAAATACCACATCCTTGCCTTGACTGCAAACAGTTGACTTTCTATATATAAAAGTCTTAAACTGCAAACTTCTGTTACAGATATTTTAACTGTAACAGTACTTGCACTACTTTCCTGAGTAGACAGCATTACTACTTTTTCCAAGGAAACTCAGGAATTTTGTCTGTATGTGCCTTTTTGTGCTACCTCCTGAAGACATTGGCAATAGAAGGGCTACTTTTTGGTGATGTTTTCTGTCCTTTTCCATATCAATTCATTTTGAGATTAACTGACTCAGCTGTTAAAGACAGCTTGCGAACAGATGAAGGACAATGCAGCACTTTCATACTGTTATGGATGATAAACTAAATAGTTTTCATTCCACAGTATTAAAGGTATTCCATGTTCTCACAATGCCTGCTTAGTAGTTTCAGGACTGTGTGAGTGTTTCCCTCAGAAGAGAACAGCAGAATGCACTTCACTTTTTTTTTTTCCTCCTCCTGGATCTAATTATTCCCTAATTTAAATGCAAAGGCCAAGCCAGGTTGCTCCTGAGACACTGTGGGACTCTATTAGGATCTTTTACATTGAGACTTTTTATAATAATGATTATATGATAAAGAGCATCTGGAGTCTAACACAATATTAACACTATTTCTTAAAGGTGCAACCCAATTTCCCCCAATTTAACATTCAACTTCTCTGTGCTTACACAGCCTAACTTAAGGGAAGAGGATAATTGCTTCCAAATAGTCTATACCAGTTATAACAGCATCAGAAAAGCCTAGTGTGGGGATACTTGGTTTTGAATGTCTAGTTTTAACATCCATCAGAGAGGATGTCCTGCATCTTTAAGCTCTCTTTAGTTAAGTCCACACTGTCCCATTATCTCCTACATAGAAATTACATATTTCATTTATGTAATTCAAAAAATAACAACATTAAAAGTTTGAAGACAGCTCCAAACAGAATAGTTTACCCCACATGCTGTAACACAGTATTACATTGCACCCCTTCATAAAACCGCCACGTAACAAGTGAGACATTGTCTGGCATCATATTAATTTTTGTCTAGTTCTTCGTCTAGACAAAATCTTTGTTGAGATCTTCTACCTATTCTGATGTCTGATAAAAATTAAACACATCTACTAATTCAGGAATCAGGTACCCAGGTAGAATATACAAAAGATGAGGTCCTTTTTTCATAAATCATATTCTCTAGAGTATTAAACTTACTTCAAGGATCACACTTTATACTTCTCTAACAATTTGGGCTTTCACTCTCCTGTACTGTATTTCAAGTCAATGGAAGCAGATTCCGCTAGAACAAGAACAATCTGGCTTAATTTTTAGTTATTTATTTGGTAAGTAGAAGAAACATGTAGAATTATGGTAATTTTATGGTCTCCTTTTGACATGAATAGCTTACAGATAAAGAAATAAAACATTAAAAGTAGGCAACGAGAGGTAAACCAGGGATTTTCATCTGCAGTGTTTAAAGTCCAAAAGCTTCACTGATTTATCCACAATTTGCTTTTTTCTACAATTCTCTTATATACTGCATGCCACTGCACATGTATCTATCTATGCACCTACCTAATTAACAGAGACTAGCACTCCCAAGATTAGATTTTGAAAGATCCAACTTCAAAAAGGGCTTGAAGCACAGTTTTTACTCTGTAGACAGATGAAAAGGGGTAACTCTATTCCTTACTCTTTTTTCCATGTACAGTACAAATTTTTGTTATTTTTTTTGATGAAATATTAAACATATATAAGAAGTAAAATACCACAAATGTGAAAATACCTTTTTTTTTCCTCATGCTTAAATTATACAACTTTAACAAACTTATTATACTACTAGACTAATACAACTGCCCTGTATCTGTAAGGAAAGTAGCAGGCTAAAAGAACAACAAAGCCAGCTTGCATTTTCACCTGTGCTGAGCTGCTTTTTCCCAATATTTCATTTGTGGTCTTTTTGCTTTACCTGTGAGCTGGTAGTCTTCACACCTCTACACTGTTATAGCACCATAAACTTAGCAAAACCAGAAAAATTCCACTAATTACTAAGTACAGTATCGATGTCAGAAAGTAAAGTGTTTTTCTGCTTTACTGCAACTCTGAGATGACCTCAATAGCCCACAAGCTATATTACAGGAAGAAAGACACTTTCCAATCTGAGATATAGTTTCAATCCATAATTAATGAACACACAAATGCCTCATTATTTCTCTACAGACTTGCAGAAGGAACATTTTAACTGCACATTTTTAACCAAATAGGACCTATTAGTTACCTGAATCGCAATATCAAGAATCTTCTGTCCCCAGTGTTCTTGAGCTGAAAAAACTTATTGGAGCTTCCCCAACAAAGAAACCAGTAAGTTGAGTATTTAATGCCAGAAAAAGCAGTGTCAGCTGTGGCCTGCTGTGCATTTTCTTGATTCTCTTTGTGCAAGACTAGCTAATTCACATTGTCTCAGATACATGTCCCAAGTTTGCACATGTCCTATTCAGTAAATAAAACAAGTAACATCTAATTTGATTAATTTTCTAATGATACTTTGTGAGGCAGCTTATACACTTCCTGTTGTATGACCTCCTTCACATAAGTGAGGAGGAGCAAGAAAAGTGATCTTTTAAGAATGCTTTCAAAGGAAAAGAGGGGTAGCACATGACAACAAAGACTACAATTAATTACCAAAAAAAAGAAAAAACATTAAGGTCTGTACTAACATTTGATACAAAAAGAAAAAAACCTAATGTCCTGACAAGACCTGACCACCATCTTAGATGCAACCATTCTCTGGACAATTTAATATAGGCTCAGCAAACAAACATGCTCTAACTCATATTGTAGGTATTCTTTTGCTTTCCAAAGGCAGAGCAGGGAGTTAAATGTGACTATACAAACCAATATCCAAACTTGCATTGCTCTTTAAAGAACAAGGGTAGAATGATCCTCTGGAAAACACTCACCATTTCCATACCTTTCCAATCCAATTCTTCATGCCACTAGATGTCAAAATGAAGATATCAGTCTTTCAGAAACTAATTTTAACATGCAACTAAACTGATTTTAGGGATTGTGTAGCACATGGGACTGTTGGAGTAAGTCAGAAGAGAGCCACAAAGGGAATCAGGGGGCTGGAGCATGTTCCATACAAAGGCTAAGAAAGCTGGAGCTGTTCAGCTTGGAGAAGAGAAGCTGCAGGGAGACCTCAGAGAAGCCTTCCAGTAACTGAAGGGGGCCTACAAGAATACCGGAGAACATCTTCTTGTCAGGGACTGTGGTGATAGGACAAAGGGTAATGGGTTCAGATGTAAACAGAGGATATTTAAGGTTAGATATAAGGAAAAATTTCTTTACTGTGAGGATGGTGAGGCACTGGAACAGTCTGCCCAAGGAAGCTGTGGCTGACCCATCCCTGGAAATATTCAAGGCTGGGTTAGACAGGAATTTGAGCAACCTGTGGAAAGGTTGCTGCCATGGTAGGGGGGTTGGAACTAGATGATCTTAAGGCCCTTTCCAACCCTAACCGTTCTGTGATTCTATTTTCAGTTCAATCACTGACAGTACTTCATGACACTAGATTTTGGTTTCTCAGATGTGCTTTAAATGCAACTGTTTTTTTTTTTCACTAGGATATTTACATAAGTCAAATAATGTTTTCTTTGAGAGGGAAGACACTAGAAAAAGTAATTGTTTCATGACTTATACTGTACTATTAGAAAAGCTATCAGACTTTAGGAAAATAAACAATTCCATTGTTCTCAATATGCCCATTATTATCCAACTTGTAATCAAGGAGTTACTATTTCACTGCCACCTATAATGATAGGCAATCTGCTTCCCTGTATTGTCCAAAAACTAACTGATACTACGTGACAGCATTCCTACTCTTAGGTAAAGCCAGGAAGTCAGTCTGGACTAATGAAACATTTGAAAGAGGCAAAACTGATCTACTCAATACAAACAAGGGGGTTTATTTCTTGCGTTTTGGAGTTGTTGTAGTTTTCATACTTACAGGAATGTGGAGTTTCATGAAATGACACTTGATGTTCATGTATGATTTTGGCTCAGTGGTTTTAAGTAGAGTTAAAATGAAGTCAGTACGTCAGCTATGTCATTCAGAACTCAAACTTTACACTGCAATGCCTTTGAAGTTCTTTATGCATGATGATGAATCTCAGGTAGATACATCCAAGGGAATTCTAAGTATTCTTCTATTTGGAATGCTCATTATTTTGAACTGCATCTTTTTCAACAGTTGGTTGAAACTGCAAGGTCTTCTAATTTGAAAATCAAATGTCAGTGTTTTGGAAAAACTTTAAGGAGCTTTTTTGTGTCTTCACTTTAGTCCTGGCTGTGATTACAACTATGTATGGCAAATGCTTCATAATTCCCATGAGAGAAAAAGTTTAACCTATCTGCATAGCCTTTACATACCAAAGCATGGCTTCTGCTTGTAGAGACCATTGATTTGATAAAGACTTCAGCATTATTTACACTATGGTACATTTCCAAAGCTAGTGGAAGCCATTTCGTTATTCAGACATGTTCCTATTGCCTCATAAGACTATCAGAACTACTGTACCTTTTAATGATGATACAGTAAGCCATGTTGTTCTTTGGTCTCCTGTTAAATTAGAACCTAAAGTACACGTACATTTTTTGTGTATTGAGAAAAGTTTGTTCCTTGCATGTTGCTTATTTGATTTTAAAATACACGAAAACTAGGTTAGAGCAGCTGGACGTACTCCGTTATTTTCTGGTTGGGTAGCTATTTTCACAGCTAAGACTTTTAGTTCAGATTTGCACAGAGGTGATGCTATTGTGCAGTTTGTGCACTGCAACAGTTGGGGAACAACCTTTTCTTTTTTTTTTTTTTTCCACAATGGTCAGCCAAAGTCCAAACCAAAAGAGACTGCTGCACATTTTCTAGCCTGATGCTATGAGAGGATGAAGGTATATCTTTTGGTACCTTTCCATTCCAACGTTAGATAAAAAAAGGTTAAGAAGCAGCTATCCATGTAAAGAAAATCCTTGCACATTGTGAGATTTCATATAGACCACTCACAGGTCTTTAAACATAGCAGATGAAGGAAGGTTTTACTGATAGGAGCTAAGTACCCAATAACATTAAAAACTTGCAGCTCACATGTCTAAAATTAAAAAAAAAAAATAATTAAACAAACAAACAAACAAAAAAAACCAAAACAACCCCCCAAACAACCTACCCACAACAACCCTAACCTCATGATCTTTCTTTCTTCAGTGAAACTAAGAGATGGTTCATCCAGTAGCATGGCTGCTATTTACCTTTCCTTTATGGAAAGAGTAGCTCACGAGTTCTCCCACAGCTGAACAGCTGCTTCTCAACTGTCTTTAACCCAGAAACGAGACTGGCACTGGGGACTAAAGTGAAAAGACATGGTCATAGTCCTGTTGTTGCATACACAGAGCTTTTCCTCAGAAATCTGAAGAATTTGCTCCAGGTACTGAAAAAAGAGCTGTTAATAGATGTACTTGTCCTCTCCAAGCAAGACAGTCACTACCAAAGCACTGTGGACTAGAAAATTAAAAAGAACATCCAAGGACTTTCCTGGAAGCCCTTGTGAAGAGCAAAATATGGAAGGAGATGAGGAAGAAATCTAGTCAAAAATTGGAAAATACTTGCTAGACAAAGGGAATGTGAGAAACAAAGATTCTTGAACCAATTCCTCAGGGTTAAAAAACTGTACTTCGGAAACTAAGGTTTATGTATATTATGGACATTGAAGGCACTGCATTATAGAATCAAAAAAAAAAAAATAGGATTCAGTGGGTTATCCTGAGGTCTTGCAAACATACCACTTTTCCCTGACATTTCATTTCCCTTAAGGACCCTTACTGATGGAGAATCCCTGACTGGTAAGCTATTCTATTCCTTCTTTATCTTTAACATTAGGGGGTTTTCCCTAACAGCTGGCCAACACTTTCTTGTACAAATTTACTTCTTTGCCATTTGAGTAGAACTCAAGATTATTCCTTTCTTCTTTCCAGCAGCTCGTTATGCATATGAACATTGACCTGTGTACTCTTCAGACTTAAAAGTTAGTTACAAAAGAAGCCCTTGCTTTCTCAAAACAAACTCTCATAAATTGAATCTAGCATTCTGCTGCAGCACATACAGCCTAACAAATAGATAACTAATAAAAACATTTGCCCAGCCACATCTACCTTGTGATTCTGCAGAGATAATGCTGACCTTACGCACTTTAAGCTGCTATGTTCTACTGTGGTATCAGGTATGTAACTCAATTACTGATACAGAACAAGATGCTAAACCACCAGATGCTAATGCTGTCTGTGCTCTGCTGTTCACAGTCCTTCAGATCTTGACTCCAATGTGTCTCTGTGCTGTGTCTTTTCCTGAACATGGACAATAGAACTGAAAGGTCTTTCCTGCTAACCCGCAGCAAGGGATAAAAGCAAGACACACTCCTCCTTCCCCTCCTCTTCCCACTGCCTGCTCTCACAGGGCAGTAGCACATCTCAGTCTCCAGAAAAATGAACATACAGAGGAGAAGAGCAGAAGCTGTGATCCTGGCAGGTGGCTGCCTGACATGGCACCAAACTCATAAAAACTTCAAACATTTTGTCTGTCGTTACTGAACATCAACTTATGATGCTTCCCTTCTCAACACAAGAATTTCAAACCACCCCTTTCTTAAAATATTCCCAGAGCTTACAGAATTATTGAAAATTTGAGTGCAAGTACTACAAGATTATTCCTTCTTCAAATCAGAAAAATATTAAAAAAACCCACAAACCAAACATTACAACCAAAATCAAAACTTGTTTTTATCTTTTTGCATTTTGAATCTAAATATTTCATTTACAAATGCTTGTTTTCTACCTCTCATGTTTATTTGCTTTCTTGCTTAATATTTATTTCACTTTCGCCTTCTATCAAGATAGATTTTAAAATGTGGTCTGAGCTAAAATTTAATATGCACAATAAATTTTACTATGTGACCGAACAAAAAGCCACTGCACCAAAAATGGTCCAGTCCAGCAGTTTTCTAAATGATGTAGGAGAAAAATAATGGGGTAGAGTAGCAGAAGCCTGACCCTATTCCCATAAGACTGTAAGATTTATCACCTACATAAGCAGAATGCTACAGAAAAGAGATCTATTGACCACAGCAATAACTCACAGCTCGGTAAAGCTAGCTGAGATGCTAGCCTGGTATTTGCTGATAGTACCTTTCTTATGTGGCACTCAGAATCTTTTTAAATAGCATTTCAACAAGCTACTGGTTTTAATATTATGCACCACCTACTCTTGTTTTGGACCAGCCACTTATTTACAGTGCTGATATTAAAGGGATGGGGGAGCAGCATGGAAGGATTTATAGCAGTGGTGATTTGTTGTTTGAATTAAAAAATGTGTTACCGCAATTCTTGTGGATTCCAGGAGAGGGGGAGCTACAGGCACACGCTATACTGGTATCACAGAAATATTACTCAAACAGAAATATGTTTGCATAATACCTTCTATTTTAATAGAATATTTACTGGGGAAATAAAAAAGAAAAAAAGTCAGAAAATTGCTATCACTTACAATGCATGGACAGAATTTTTGCTGGTTTGGGTACCTGTAGAAAGATGATCAACTAGCTTTCTATTTTGCAGAGCATTTCTCCAAGAGCTTAGATAGCAAGCGTACAATGTCCTCAAGAAGTCGTCTAATACTTGAAGATGCACTCAGAGGGCATCACCTTTTCCCAGTGTCAGAGTCAAGAGGGCAACTCTTGCCCTGTGACTTCAACTGCCTGTGCTCGAGGCCAGTGCTGATCAGGTGCCTCAGACCACTGTGAAAAGAGCTGTGAGAAGCAGGGACATGCTTCAGAACTACATTTAACTCAGGCCACCGACCCCTAATGAGCTACACTGGTACCATGCCCGTAACTGCATTATCCCACCTCCACAGTCCCTGACCTATGGACTTCCTACCTTGAGCACAAATACACCCCTAGAATTCCCCTAGGGAAAGACAATTTCATCCAGCAACATTAGCTACAATGGAGCTATTTTATCCCAACAAGAGAGTCCAAAATATACACAGTGGGCTTAAAAAATAGCCCTAGTTTTTATTGCCTTTTCCATTCTCACAACCTCAGTGTCAGACATGCCTTTTGTTTTCTTTCAGAATTTAGAAGAAAATGTAATGGGTTTTGGAAGTCTTAAGCAACCACAAGTTGTAATAAAACATCTGTTTATGATTCTTTAAAAGCTATTTCAATTACTTGCTAAGGTGACTAGCTCAAAAAATCAAACACCGGAGAATCCTAACTGAAAGAGCAGAAGCTTTATCCAAAAGGATTCTTGGCTGTAGCTGCATGAAAACATGCTATAAACAAACTACAAAAGACGGCATGCTATAAACAAAGGACAAATAAAGTAACAGGAAGAGTCAACAGTTCAGCTGAACCCAAGAACCACAGTTCAGCTGTTCACCCAGCCATCTGATACTACAAAAAAACCTACCAAAGGCTATCACAGAACCATGGAATGGGTGAGGTCAGAGGTAGTTGGAAAGGCCACCCTGGTGAGACTCTTGTGGAAAGGGAACCAGTATGAGTATGCCCAGCTGGGCCACAAAAGACTCCCATGATGGGTACTCAGCCATGCCAGTGCAGAAGTTGCTTCATGGAGTGGTTGTTCTCACTATAAGAACAAATTATTTCTTAAACCAAGATGAAACCTGGCCTGGAACAGTTTGTACCAGTGGCTCCTGGTCTCTGCCACACGGCACCTTGTTCTCAGACACACCCCAGTACCTCACAGGACTGACATGCTCCTGCTGCCTTTCAACTCTCCTGCTCAAGTGACACGAGACCTGCCGCACGAGGCAGACACAGACACACACTGGAGGCATTTTCTTGAAGAACCCTATCTTGTTACTCCAGGGTTTCGGCAGTGGCCATGGGGCAGAGACTGTGTTACCTTGTAGGGAAGGTCTTTAGGAGATTCACCACATACAGACACTGAGGAAACATGAAGGAGTTAAACTGGCTTCTACACTACTTTCTCACTGTTGCTCTGACAAGCCACAACACCACTGTGGGATTTTTTTTTTTCCTGTTTGTTTTTGGTGGTTTTTTTTTTTTTTTTTTTTTTTTTTTTTTTTCGGTGTTTGGTTGGGGTTTTTTTGTGTGTTTTTGTTAGTTGGTTTGTTTGAGGTTTTTTTACCACTCTCAGTACCTTGAAATATTATTAAAGTATCTTAAACTCATGCCTGAAAATGTAAGTCCATGTAGCAAAATTTGTCTGTGGAAATACTCTTCTGAACATATTGAAGGCACATGCTGAGTATGTGTGTTTATGAATACACAGCTTTTCATGGGTTTTCCCTCTATTTACTCCTACAAGCCCAGTGCTTTTTGCCAGGAGTCATTCAAATGTACAGGGGAAATGGGCACAGAAGCCTGAAATTATTTTGGCTTTCTATGTGAAGCCTTATTCGCACACCCTCTTTGGAACAAAGAAAAGCACAAAGAAATATGAAGTATGAAAGGCTTTTCTCCGACCAAAGGTTGTCTACTTCCTAAATTAAGAATAAAGCCATTTTTGTTTCTAGCACAGCCTGGTTCCACATGTTTCGAATTCCTCCCAAGTGCTGCTTACAGTTACTTTCATCAACATTAGTCCTCACTAAAAAGCAAACCCCAACCTCTGTTCTCTGAGCATCTCAAGATCCACTCTGACAACACAAGTCATGTATGTGAAAAGATCAATGCTTAGTCAAGGCCTATGTGCAGCTGAGTAATGGTCCTCTTCTACTTTGGCAAATACCAAGGTCTGAGCCCAAAATTTCTTCCAGCACAGAGGTTATTCATATTTCACACCAAAAAAACCAACAACAAACAAACCAATCAGCAAATGAATCTTTGTTCATGAAAACATAATTGCCTCAGGTAGAATCAAGTTGTGTCATTAGAACAACAAGACAAATTCTAGCACACAGGGTACATCTGTGGCCATGTGCATAAATTCTTGATGACTCTCCAAAGTAATTTATCCACCCAGAACACACACCCAAGCTGGCCAATATCTAGTACTGAGCAGAAAGGAAATTTAAAGAAAGGCACATCATCTATCATTACAGACAGCTCAGCAATACTGTGAACAGGGACCACAGTTTCAGTGCAGGGGGAAGAGGGAGTGGAGGAATGAATATTAGAAATGCTTGCTGAGCTCAGAGTCTGCTGTAACAGCAGCCTGACATCAGGAACTCAAGGGCTACCTCCTCTGAGAAAAGAGGAGTACAGAAAGCCATGTCTTAACCATTCAACCCTGTCCTAACACATATTGTAATTCAATGAATTGCTATTTTGTGACGGAAAAACTTGCTGTTGGAAAATTTTTGACCATCCTTGCATAACTTGCAGTGGAATCTAACATGAAGAATAAACAAATTCACTCCTCTATTGCAGCCTTACATTCAGGCTGAAACCTCCCAGAATTAAACATTACAAAAAGCCCACTTTCATATGCTGCATGCAAAATTCTACTTGTCGTGGTTTAAGCTAAACCCAGGGCACTACTCCTTCCTCCCCACACTTAGAGAAGCTCTCGGCAGGGGCCTCAATGCAGTTACTCAGTACAAAAGCCTGTGTGCTGAATTTTTCAACACACAGCTTTATAGGTTATACGGTGCTAGGGCAAGGCAAGGCAAGGGTACATTATCCGTGGCAATTGTGCTATTTGATCTCCTCACTCACCTTTATCAACGATTCAACTTTAGATAAGAGAACATGCTGACACATGGGTATCAACTTCATCCAACAGAATTTCATCATTCATTAAAATTAAGGAAGATTTTAGCTCCTGGCATCACCAAAGAAGCCCTACTTGACAGGCTGTAAACAGTGTCTCTGTGATGTGTTGGGCTCCCCAGAGTTTACACACAGGACAGTGTTCTTGATGATGCACCAATGGTGATGTGTGTTGAAATACTTGGAGGCAAGGAGAACATAATGCAGCTCCAGGTAGAAGAGAGGATGAGCTGGAGGAAGAAAATTTTATTGGAGGCACATTTTAAACAAGTAGTTTGGGAGATGTCTATATTTTCAGGAGATATTACAACTGAACTGCCTCCAGCAGAGTCTTGGATGAAGTCACAAATGCAAGCTGCTGAACGCAATCCCCAGTTAGTCTGTAGCTACTGCAAGTTACAAGTCCTACTCAACTCTGCAGGTGAGCAGAGGCCCTCCTGCTTCCACTCTCCTTTTGGAGATGCTATGGCAGTAGCATGCCTTTTTGCCAAAATAAGATGCTTTCAGCTTTACAGGCTGTGGACTAGAGGAGGATCAGCAATCATTTTAGCTGTGTGTGCCGTCAAGGATACAGCAAAGAATTTCCATTCTGCACATGTGACAAAGGAGTGCATTTTCACTTCTTAATTTCTGGGAGGTCCTTGATTTTCCTGCTAGAGTTTCTGAAACACAGAAATGGCACAGACAGTTCTCTGGCACAGATAATGTTCACAAAAATCAGCTGGCTGCACAAGATAAAACAGATTAATACATGTCTCCTCAGTCACACTGGAAAACTTAATACACTGTATAGTACATATTTAAGATATCATGAGATCCTGAAAGCCTGCAGTACCACTCTCAAAAACAGAGAACAAATTAAGGAACAACAACAAAAAAAAATAGTAGAAAGAGGAAAGAAATTATTCATGTAATTATGATTGTGGATTCATAGACTGGTTTGGGTTGGAAGGGACCTTAAAGCTCATCCAGTTCCAGCCCACTGTCATGGGCAGGCAGCCCTGTTCAACCTGGCCTTGACCACTGCCAGGGATGGGGCAACCACAGCTTCTCTGAGCAACCTGTGCCAGTGCCTCAGCACCCTCACAGGGAAGAATTTCTTCCTAGTGTCTTACTCTTCCCTCTCTCAGTTTAGAGCCACTCCCCCTTTTTCCTGTCACTAGTGGCCTTTGTCAAAAGCCTCTCGCCAGCTTTCATGTCAGCCCCCTTACGCACTGGGAGCTGCTCTAAGATCTCCCCAGAGCCATCTCTTCTCCAGGCTAGGCAAGCCAAGCTCTCTCAGCTTGTCTCCAGAGCAGAGATACTCTAGCCCTTGCAGCATGTCCATGGCCTCCTCTCAACTTGCTCCAACAACTCCAAGTCCCTCTTGTGTTTTTGCCCCAGAGCTGGACATGACTGCAGGGGGGGAGAGATCTCCCCAGAGCGCAGCAGATGGGGGAGAGTCCCTTCCCTCTAAGGAAGAAAGTAAGATAACATCCATTTTTCATCTAGATTGTCCCCGACACACCAGAAATACCAAATGAACTGAGATGACAACTTCCTCATGCAAGTAATTGAGGAACCAACAGGGAGAGGTGCCATGCTTGAGCTTGTGCTCACCAACAAGGAGGGGCTGGTTGAGAATGTGACGCTCCAGGGCAGCCTTGATTGCAGCGATCATGAGATGGTGGAGCTCAAGATCCTCAGTACAGTGGGAAGAGTGTGCAGCAAGCTCACTGCCCTGGACTTCAAGAGAGCAGACTTTGGCCTCTTCAGGTGTCTGCTTAGTAAGGAGGAGGGACACAAGGATGATCAGGAGGCTGAAGCATATCCCATACGAAGACAGGCTGAGAAAGTTGGAGCTGTTCAGCCTGTAGAAGAGAAGTCTACATGGAGACCCCACAGCAGCCTTCCAGGATCTGAAGGGGACCTACAAGGATGCTGGATAGGGGCTCTTCATCAGGAGCTGAAGTACTAGGACAAGAGGTGATGTGTTTAAACTTAAATAGGGGAAGTTAAGATTAGATATAAGGAAGTACTTCTTTACTGTGAGGGTGGTGAGGCACTGGAATGGGCTGCCCAAAGAAGTTGTAAATGCTCCATCTCTGACAGTGTTCAAGGCCAGTTTTGACAGAGCCGTGAGCGACACTGTTTAGTGGGAGGTGACCCTGTCCATGGCTTGGGGGCTAGAACTAGATGATCTTAAGGTCCTTTCCAATCCTGACTATTCTATAATTCTATGGCATTCCTTTCCTAGATACCAGCAAACTGCATCACACAAAATGGAATATCACTAGATAACTCTGCTGAATAGACAAAGTAATTCTAACCAGACTCCTGCCTGCAGTTTGGGCAATTCTGCTCTGAAGATCACAAATATATACTTGTAGTGAACATGTTTTACCCTTCTTGAATAATAAGGGTATTTTATGAGAACCCTTTTGAACACTGAGGCATAGAATCATAGGATACTTAGGGTTGAAAAGGACCTTAAGATCATCTAGTTTCAACCCCCCCTGCCATGGGCAGGGACACCTCCCAATAAACCATATCACCCAAGGCTATGTCCAACCTGGTCTTGAACACCGCCAGCAATGGAGCATTCACAACTTCCCTGGG
>JAOEHY010006200.1:17810-32183 GCA_025447955.1 Psilopsiagon aurifrons | reverse complement strand
TCCCTTCCCTTCCCTGCCCTGCCCTTCCCTGCCCTGCCCTTCCTCTTTCCCTTTGTCCTTCCTCTCCCCCTTGCTTTCCTTCTCTACACTGATTGCAGAGGAACAGCATCACTGTTCAGTAATTTAAGACAGTTTGGATTTTCTAGTCTCAGAAATTTTACCCCAATTCAAAAAAAATCTTGTTGCATTGTTGAAGGTTTGCAAATCTGAATTTAAAGAAGGCGTAAAAGCCTCCAGAATGGGGATATATGCTGGTCTGTATATAGACTGGCATTAAGTTTCACAATGTAGTGAACTATGACCTCATTTTGTTTTCTTTACTTATAATTTATTTCGATTTTACATTGTTAGGATATTTTTGTTTAATAGGTATAAGTTTGCACTCCTAACTTTTATGAGGGTTTTTTAAATACTGCTTTAGGGTCCTTGTTATATGGGCGCCTGAGGCCCATTTAATGCTGTGAATTACTGTTTGTCAGTTGTTTTATTTTTCATGTCTTCTCTTTTTTTAGGTATCTCTAGCAATGCTGTTTTATTTATTGCTATACATTTTAAGTCGTTAAGAATAATACAGAATGACTATGGCACAAAAGGCAGATGGAAATGTGTTGTGAAAACAAGCATGTTTGCTGGGCTCATAATCATTCACTTAAAGTTGCTTTTGTAATATGTAGTTTACAAAGTTATAGGCAAAGTGTTTGGCAGAATAGTTGTACTATTTCTACAATTCTTTCTGCTTTGTCTACTTTCTTATGTAGGTTAGATTTCAAACTTTTTGAGAGGGTGGGAACAGATTTTCTGATTTTTCTCACAATATCTGAAATAAGTTTGTATCTCTGCTTTGGCAGAAAATCTGTTTTAAGTACAGAAGTGGTCCTGAGACAGATCTCACTTATGCTACTTACTCCTGTGAACCAGGAGCAATTTCTCTACAGTCAGGGAAGTTACAGTCATTTGGTCCTACTGTAAATGAAATTGGAAGCAAGCCTTAAGTCTCCCCAAGCAAGTTTGTGATGGCTCAAGCATTTGTTTTAATTTAATAATAGTAACAATTAGACAGTTACAGCTTATCTAAAAATTACATTCTTTTTTTTTGCTGCTACAAGAATATTAAAACCCCAGTCTGGCTATTCTGAGGTATTGTAATGCCTGCTCCATCCATTCCTTTTCAAGTAGCAATGGCACCTGGGTGCAACACAGCAATGAACTCCTCCATTAGCTCCTCTTGCTCCTTTCCTGCCTGTGAAACTAACCTACCTGTGCTAGTTCTAGTACTACACAACTAGGTTAGTGTAGCAGTCATCAAAATGTACCGTGTACATTAAAGATGAGTGCTGTTGATCAGCACAGATTTCTAGGAGCATGGTTTGTTATTGATTAATTATAAAGATTCAGTATCTGAGTGTAAAGAACACTCCACTTAAATGACGGTATTACCCATAACAGCATCCCCAATCATGATTGTTATGCTATCACTATACTGCTTCATATAATCAATGAAGAAATAACTTTGGAGATCCCACCCCACTCCTGAACTTGGACAGGGCCTCTCTTGCATGCCTTTTCAAGGTCCTGTGGTGGGCCTGAGTTCATTGACCTCTATTTTCACCCCATCTTTCATAGAAATTACTTTTGATTTTTTTTTTTTCTTTTTACTTTACATACTGTGGTGAGTGGAGATAACTGTGTATATGAATGTTTTTTTCTTTAATTGTCTATAATAGCTTACACATTTTAGGAGAGTTCCAGTACTCATTTACTAAGATTTAATCAATTAGTTAATCGAATTTTCAATTGCTCCCACCACAAGCCAGTTAGCTCCAATGAGTGCTTACTGTGCATTTGGGGCATTACTGTCTTACGCTTCTCTTTGTTCATCTGTCACCAGAGATTCTTGCTCAGTAATGATGTTTTGAGAGAAATAGTAATTTTGTTGGTCTGGATTTATTAGAAAAGCATAAAGTATAATGTTTACACTTGAAAGAAACTGTAAGCTTTCATCTTTTCACTTAATAATTGAACAAAACACTAAAAGGAACTAGAGGTAAGCATTTCTTAGAATACAATTATATTATTCACCTGGTTTAAAAATGTTTGTTATTTAAAATTTAAAAAAAAAAAAAAGAAAAAAGTCTGTTTCTTAAGACTTTACAAAAAAATCTAAAAAAAAAGGTAACTAAATAAAACAATAGCATAAAAATATAGAAAATGAAAAAAAAAAAAAATAAAAAAGCAGCTTCTCTGCTCTAGACTAGCTAGGAGCTCCAGATGGCAGGAGCTACCTCTTCAAGACTGGGCTGTATTTACAACTGTAAAAGAGAAAATCTGAAACAAGCTTTCACGCATTTGCATGCAGCCATTATCTTCCAAACTATGGAAAGAAACAGTCTTGTTGCTGGCTGAGAAGCACCTCACACACCTCCTCTCTCTTGTTCTGAATGGTATTTGTGTCAGTCTGCAGCTGTGTATGGTATTATGTCTTATAATCTTGCATCACTTCTATTCTATCCAGTCATATCTAAAGTAGAAAATTAGTTTCAGTGAAAGTAATATGTAGTGCTTTTATGATATTTGTGTGCAATATCCCCTCTTCCATTGAGGATATTTGATGTAAAAGAAACAAACTCAGTTCCACAATAAAATACAAAAGTGGTAAAGTGGTGTTGATGTGTTTCTTGTCTTTGTGTATGTACATATTTTTAAGTTCTTCCTTTCCTTTAATCATGATTGCCTACTGTATGGACTTTTTCTCAAAAGATTAATAACTACTTAACTGCCAAATAAGAAACAATTAATACTTAGAAATTGGAAAGCAAATGCGGAAGATTACTTCTGTTCCTTGTGGTGTAAAGCGTTACCATGGTGTATCATGACATGACTTTTTTCTGTTGTTCTCATTTCTGTATCCCTTGGCAGCAAGAGAAAACACCTCATTTTCAGTAAGTACACATTCAAAGGGCTGTGTCAGAGATGATATCCAATAAAGTCACATCAAATTGAGCCCACCCTGGCTTGGAAAAGAGGTCTTTTCCAAAGTTGCTGCAGTTTAACAAGAGTATGCAGCTTGTTTCCAGTGGACATGGACCCTTCCTGCCTGCTGCTGCCCGGTAATTCCTGGGAGAGGGGACAAAGCATTTGATGAAATTAGTTTTTTACTTTATTAACATTAGATTTTTCCTCTCCTGCTGTTAAAGGGATGCTGTAAAATCAGGCATTCCACCTTTGTAGTTTTGCTGCACAGGTGCATGTCAAGGCTTTCTGAGACTTTTTGGTAGAGTAGCCTGAATATATATTTAAAAAAGCCTAGAATATATTAAAATGATTGTGCAAAGCAGACCACGTCAGGCTTCAACCCCTATTATTCACCTGCAGTTGCAGGGTTAAGTATTGGATTTGCCCAGGTGTGTCCACATGGATACACATGAATAGGGGCAGTCCAGCCTAATCTGGGGCCTGCCACATGAAAGGTCTGAGGCTTGCCACATCCTTCCCCCAACACAGCTGCTGAGAAGGAGAAATATAATTTCCACTAGTGTTGTTATTGAAGAAATTTAGTCAGCTTATCAAGTATTTCAGATGGCAGAGGGAAATGACAGTCACTCACACGTTTCTGGCTTTTATGAAATGGGGGATCTATCTAGTGGCATCCTAGACCTGGAGACTAATACTGATCTCTAGTGTTCTGTGCTTTTCATGGTTCCTAGGATGGGGTGAAAAGTAGGTGACCAGGGTCTCCTGAGTAATAGCCATGGTGACACCCCATAGATCCAGCTCATTCCCTGTATTGCAGCAAAGCTGTTCATTTTCTTAGAGGGTTCCTCTGGGCATGTGGTATTTATGCTACATGTTCTCCACTTAGCAAACAGATTTTGACTACTACCTACAGCTGTGGTCCCTACTTTCACCTACCCCCACAGACACAACTAGTCCACAGTAGCATGAAGCCCCCTAGACATTGTTCTCTATTGAGCTACATCACTGTCTTCAGATTCAGCCCAAAACTACTAAGCTGAGTATCTTCAGCTTTCCAGGGGATTTGCTGGTTTTGACTGCATGCTCAGCATCATTTCCGCTAGTAATGAAATACTGAGGAGAAATACAGGCCCTGTAATCTGCACAAGCTCTGTTCGCTGATTCTCACAGATCCTTACCACTTGATGTAGCTGCTTGTCTGCGGTTCAACAACTCCAGTATTATCAGCTCCAGTGTAAATAGCTGGGAAGGCAGGGGCGGAGGATGACTGTGCATCTGCTGCCAGCTTCACTTCCAAAATAATTGCATACTATGATTTACACATTATACTACAGCTTGGCCATCTCCTGTGTTGTAAATTACACAGACAAGATAAGAGAATAGATGGAACGTATGTCATAATACAAACGAAGCTAAATATAAATATACCTGCCTATATATTGTTTATATAAATATAAATATATCTACTCTGAGGTCATATCCTGTACACCTGTTAAGGCCCAGAAATTATTTTGACTGAGCTTTCATAAACCTTACGTTACCTCAGCCCAGCTGTGTTACTTTCTTAGCTTAAAGAGTTGAAGGTAAACTGAACCAATGAGCTACTTAGTTAAAATGAAAGCCCACAGAGTGAAAGTCAGTATTGTCAGTGAGTTTACAGCTTCCAAAGACGTAATTATAGCAGCAGTTACCATGTATAAGGACCAGAACAGGCTTTAAAGTTTCTTTTGCGATTCATTTAAGAGAGGAATTGTTAGGGTTTGCAATAAATGAGACATATTGAAAGCTGAATTTTGTCCTGATAATCTAATGTGCTTGTTACTGGGGCTCTAACAATATTTCTGTGCCTGGGGCATCTGCAATTTAGAATGGGTTGAATGGACTTCAGTTTATCAGAAAGGTTTAAAAGCAGCAAGTTAGTACTATGCAATTGCTTGCTGAGTTCAGTGATAGCTTTGTAATTACTGAAACACATATATACGTCTGTGGGGAGACTGACCCAAAATAGATGGGATAGTTTTCTACCATATGTATCACATCTGCAAAACCAGAGCAGTACTAGCAAATCAGATGCAGTTCAGCAGATCACATCCTGCATGCCTCAAAGCCAGGGACACAGTTCCCTTTCGTACCTACCTGACTCCACCTTACTTAGGAGGAGGGGGAAGAGGACACTTGCTAACCTGTGCTCTGGGCTGTCTTCTGCCTGGCACAGTGATGGCTACTCAGGTCAGGAACCCCCCAGCACCAGTCAACTTCCATCTGCAGCTGAGGTAAGCCATCCTTTTGGTCCCATAGTATCAGGGTGAACAGGATCCCAGGTACGCAAGCAGCTGGGACAGGAGAGGGAGGGAGCGAGTGCTTGAAGCTGTGGGAAGGGGCTTGATACCACTGCTGTGTGTAGCACCAGGTCGGAGAGCATCTAGTACCCTTATCTTGGCAAGGCTGGGTGTTACTCTAAATAGGGCCTATCTGTGCAAGGCTTCAGGCAGCATTTATTTGAGCTGCAAGGGAATAAATACGTAATTTTCCTCTTGGGAATAATGGATAAGGACCTTCAGTGCTTAACTGGAAGCCAGTGACACTCCTGGAAGAGTTAAATACTTACTTGCCTTATCAGCAGTGCATTTGATGTCTGCCATGGATTTGCATCGGAAAGCTGCTTTTTGAATTAAAAGTGAAAGCTTTTACCTTTGAAGTGCTGGGTTTTTTCTCCTAACAGCATTTGAATTCATGCCAACATACCAAACAGGCTTTGCATTTGTACTGTCTCTGTTTCTTTTGGCTAGTATTATTGAGAGAAGGGTTTCTCCCACGCCTCATGAAATACAGGAGAGCTGTTAATGCTGCCTACCATGTGCAAATCTGTCAATGCTGTACCATAAGTGTTAGCAAAAGCAGGTATTATTTAGGCTACCAGTGACCTTGTTTGCATGCACAACTCAGTGACTGCGCGTACAGATGTATTACTTCTAGTACTGTGAGTTTTTCCCCTGCCTTTAACAACACAGACATCAGAATAACAAGCAACGAAATTATTCAGAAACTGTCAAAAAGAGAGACACACTCCTGTAACCTAGAAATATACTGATAAGGGAGAAATTACAACAGCTTTAATCCAAATCATAGCTGTAGTCACAAATGAGAACAGGAGGTATAGGAGCATTTCTGGGAGAGGTTATCTGAAAAAAGGAGATAGTGCTACTATCAAAGGAGATTTTGGTCCCTCCTCTCCAGGAAATATTTTGCCAGTCCTGTCCACATGCAGAAAGGTCTAGACAGCTATATGAAACAGTGCAGCAAGGAGCAGCGACATTTCTAAAAGCTTGAGTGTCCTAATGAGGAAGTGCTGACTGGGTTTTGAGCTTGCATCAAATGAGTACCAGAGCACAGGACTGGATGAACTAGGAAGCTTTACATGTTTGTAGAACACAAAAGTTATTTTTTTTTTAGACGCATATATATACACATCCACATTCTTCACCTACCATCAGAGCTCATGGTTAAGAAGCAGCAGACCAAAAGCTGCCACCCCAGTTCTAGATGCAGCCAGCATCACAGCAAGTGACGGCTATCACAGGAGTGCAAAGAAAGCCACAGGCACCTGGATGCGAGGGCTTTTTGCTACCCTGGGCCCAGTTTTGCTCTCAGCTGTTGCGACAAGTGTTTTTCAAACTTGTACGTAAAAGTAATCCAGCAACTTGAAAAACAGACTGTGTGTGCAACTTGGCTTATGCAAGGGAGCAAAGCATGAAATCTTGTCTTACTTTTTTGAGAGTGGGAAGGAGAAAAGCAGGCAAGTCAAGCTGACTTAGCTGCTATTCTGTCGATTTTTCATTTGCTTCATTTGTGGTGCAAAGCTATCATCCATGCCTCCCTTAGGAAGCTGAGTACATGCCTGAACAGCATTGGCCTGTGAATTACCCCATCTCTCAGTTTGTCTCACTGCTGACTCACTTAGGGGCTAAGTGAGATCTCTGAAGAGGAGACTACCTTCCTCTCCTCCCTCAAGCTTCAGTTGGTAATTCATGTTTCCAACCTCTTGTGACTGAGCTCTATCCAGGATCTTCAAATCTCAGGGTGCCCAAGCACTTAGTACCCTGGGCTGTTTGCTGTCTGCAGAGCTGCAGAGACACTGCTGTTTAAGGTAGGCATGCGGGGCAGACTCATGGCCAGCCTCCTTGGAAGAGAAAGAAATAAATGTGAGATGATATATGGGAGGAGCTTGAAGGGGATCAAGGGGAAGGCCAAGGGGAAGCAGAGAAGAGGATTGCTGAAGAATTCAAGAGGGTGTAGGTATGCTTGTGGGAAATGTGAGGATTTGTTAGGTGAGAAATCATCTGGCAGAAGCTGGTTGCTATTGAGTGGTGAGACGTGGGTGGGCAGAAGTAATGGAGGCTTCTGGGCCATGCAGAAATACTTGGCTTGGGCATAAAAAGGAGGGAAGAGGAGCTCCAGTATGCAGCTGGTGAAAAGTGTCAGAAGCGATTTCTTGCGCAGGGTCGTACCAAGGGGACAGATGAATGAGAGACTTTGGCAAAACTTTCGGTTTCTAAAGCCACAAATGGTTTGGACCCTCTGCTGCACGTCTTGGGTTTGATGTCCTTCATGTGGTCCCAGGAATCTGCTTTGCTTCCTACAGAGCAATGGACAGCACGCCTCTCATCCCTTCTGCCCCACCCCACCCCCCACCTCCCAAGGGCTAGGAGTGTTTAAGCTTAGGCATTGGACTGGGCTGAAAGCATTCAAACCCATAGTGCCTGGCACAAAACAAGAACGCAACCTGTAATATTCATTAACAAGCTACTTAGAGCTTAGAGGCGGATTTTTTTCTCCTATTGCTGTAATAGTTAAGTCTACATAAATGGGAAGGGTATTAATTGTGCGGGAAGTGAAGTGTGCTCTGAGAGAGTGGGAGGTATGGCAGCTGGCAGCTTGCTGGAGCTCAATTAGCATTAGCAGCCTGGCGTATCTACCAAGCAGGGTGAGGGAAGGGAGAGGTGGGGCCAGGAACAGGCGCCTTGGGCTGGCAAGAAGCAGATAACAACAAGAAACAAGGAGAAATGCAGCAGTGCCCATTGTGGCTTAGCCAAAGAGTGTTTCATAAGCAGCAGGATCAGCAGTTGCAGTGGCTAGAGGCCATGTGTCTGCAAGAAGGGTCTTAAAACTGTGTTCTCCAGAAGAGAGAGGAAATGTCTGTAGAGAGAAGCTGAAAAAGGAATCTGGAAGCAGGAGTGGTCATGAACCCCTGGAGGTACAACCCATGTTGATACTGAAGAAGTGAAATAGGCAGTCAGGGAAGACACTTCACTCTCCTGTGACTGGAATAGGAGAGATAACCTCTAAAGCCACCAGTTTTACGGAAACTATTCTTAAGAGTGTGTTTGGCTTCCTTCTCTCCCTTAAGGCTCCCTAAATTCCAATAATCAGAAAGCATTCAGACCAATGAAGAGGGAGCTAAAAATTAGGAGACTTAGACAACTTGCCCAGGAAAATCCACTGCTGGTTTAGTTAGGCCAAGCCACAAAATCATCCACTTACCTTGAGACAAAACTCTCTTACTGCAGTATGGGGGAAACTATAGCACTTGCTAAAAAGACAGGGTGAAGGGTCTGATTCCCAAGCTGCAAAAGAGCAGTCAGGCTTTGAGTGCATTGGCTGGGAATAAGAGAGGTATTTGGTATAAGCAGATGCTTTCCCTTCACTTGAAACAAGTTCACAGATTTGCAGCATGTTCTTACTGGATTTACAGTAAGTTTTTTGATGTGAGTTTTATTACTGTAAGACTAGACAGGTGAATGATAAACTGGAAATGTTTATCAGACCTTCTAGTAAAGCACAGTGGGACAACAGTATTGTTGCCCTAAAAAGCTACAATACAGCAGGGCTGTTGCTAGGATCTCCATGTTTTCAAGGAACTTGCCCTGCCCTGAGCTGTATGAAGTCTCTGGGTGCAGCTGATGAGATTCAGTGGTGAGAGTGAATATAAGCAGGCACGGATGCTGTTGCATCCCACAATCAACGAACGCACTATGATCCTTCCCTCCCTTGCCCTTTCCTTGTGCTGTGTGAATAGCTACATTGTTCTATCAATGTGAAGCATGGGGCATGGGACAGTGTACACAGCTGAGACAGGAAGGGAATTAGGTCAAAGCCCCCATGAAACAGCACCAAGAATACAAAAAGAAACTGCACTGCAGTATGAGGCTCCCCAGTGCGCGCCGAGGTGATTGTGTGTGTTTCTATACTGACCTTAAAAACGGAGCAGCGCAGCAGCATCAAAATCAGAAACTTCTAACTTCCTTATAGGCAAAGCACATCAGAGTGCCTGCAGAAGCACTAACTCACTAGGCTGAAACAATTTAAGTACTTTTAAAACAGTCTAAAGTTAGGCTTCCAGCTCCATGTATAGTAGCCTAGATTTTCCAAATGGGTTGGGGAAGAAAAAGCAATCAATATACGTTAATCCTCTTAGTGTCTGAAGTTCAGAGCAGCCAATGCAATCTTTCCTGTGAGAAACCCTTATTGAAACAACTTGTGCTTGAAATTCTTCCCTCTTCTTTTGTTCCACCCTTTACACCTTTTATTACAGGCAAGCTACTTCTTGTGCCTTTGTTTCTTTGTGTTGTCCCTATTCTACCCCCTGCCCGGCTGATGGTAGGAGGAAAATATACCATATGCAGGATAAAGATTTCTAAACCACATGTGCTTTACTTCGGTTAACAGGCAAAATGGGAAAAGTTTAATTTCCATATAGCACTCACATACAGTCACACTTGTAGAGGGACTGAAGTGAATATTAATGATGGTAAGCACTGCAGCTCAGTGACAGAGGAATGCATACCACTATGGCAGTCTTGCAGTTCCAGTACTAAGCAAACGCTTTAGCTAGCTTCTTAGCTTCCCTTTCCTTCTTAGCCTTTTCTCTCATCTCTCTTTCTCTCTCAATGAGAAGTGCTTGCTCTTGCTCCCACTCCTTTAGCTTCTGCTCATACTTTGCAACGTCTTCCACTTCACATGCTGGCATCTTTTCCTCAACAAGTTGGGTGGTCAGGGTTAAGAGGCTTCCAGATTCCACCTTGCCAAGTGAATGCAACTTGGAGTACAGCTCCTGTCATAAAAAGGGATTTAGCAGAAAGTGAAAAGGAGAGAACCAGTCAGTCACAAAATAGCCAGCCACAAAATGCTTCTCTGTAATAATCAATACATTGCTGTCTGAATCTAATTATTAGCTGGGCTGTGTATACCAGGAAACTACTTTATCCCACCACTGTTGTGCTGTGGTTAGCTGGTACCATTTCTTGAAATGATAATCTTTAGAATAATTTTTTGGGCAAAAAAACTAAAAAAACAAAAGAAGTTTCATTTTAATTAAACACTGAAATCCTCTTTATTTTTTGAAGTTCAGTTATGTGTTATAAAGATCACCTAAGCAATCAACTACAGTAAATATAATCTGAATACCTTAGGTTTGTGTCTTACATCAAACCCAACCGATTGCTCCATACTACCTGCATTAGCATCCCTCTCAACAAATACACATAATTTGAAATGTTCTTTTGCTAGTAACATACTAACTAACTCCCACGATTTTTCTTCCCAACAGTTACAGTGATCTGCGGCTTGACTATACTCACACAGACTAATACCACTAAAGCAAGGGATATTTTTTCAGAGATACTCTATACTGAAACTAAGAGCAGAGCTTCGGTAAGAAAACTTGCAGTATTTCTTTTGTGACCTTTACTTATCTAGATTTTATGCAGCATAAAAACGTTAATTCACATAAGATGATGAATCATCCAGTGACACTGTTTCTGGCTTTCCTGAATCTTCAGCCTGATGGCTCACTAACAATCTGATTAACTGCCTTAAAAGTGCAGATACACAACCAAAGAGGAGTTTCCTGGGGGTGAAAAATTACATGCCATTGACATATTTTTTACCCCTTGCTCACTCAGTAAATAGCACACATTTTCCTGATTTTTCTTTAAATTAAAACATTTTACTGAGCCCACACTTGAAGAAATGTTTAAAACAAGTACATGTCCTTAAAAGATTATTTTGTGGGCCCTCTGAATGAAGCCTATTGTTTTGCATTATAGGAACAGGTTGCCCAAAGAAGTGGTAAATGCTCCAACCCTGGCAGCATTCAAGGCCAGGTTGGACAGTCTTAGGTGACATGGTGTGATGTGTCCCTGCTCATGGCAGGGGAGTTGGAACTAGATGATCTTAAGGTCTTCTCCAACCCCAACCATTCTATGTTTCTATGATGGAAAGAAGATGTAGGGATCATTCCCACCCAAATACTGTGTCAATTCTGAGGCCACACATAACCGGACTTCCACTTACCACTGGAAGCTTATGCACTGTGCTGCTGGACCACAGTATTCCTCTTGCCTCAGCCTCTGCTGGCAATAATCTGCAAAGGCACTGCCTCTCAGCTTCTGTCTTGAGGCTCTTGCCTTGTTCTTATGCAGGAAACTATGATATTCCCTCTGAGACCTGTCCATTTTTCCCTACCTGAGCCAACAAAAACTGCAAGCTTTGTTGTGTTTTGCTAGACTCTTGAAGATTTGGATTGGACAGATAGCAGATGAACGAGTCTTTAAAATACTAGACATGCAGATCTGAGGGGCCTGGGTATTTGTCCCTGGGTGTTAGTTTTATGATAAAGAATGAAAGCAAACCCAATGGCTTTGAAGCTAATGGACTAACACCAAACTCAGCAATATTTAGGTGTATTTGTCTCTGAGATGTCAGTAAGTATACAATGCATCAGAAAGAAACATGAAGAGACCATACAGCTTGGGTCTGGGGAAGGAAGCTGCCAACTACACTCATGTTTACAGATTAGATATTCAGTTTAAACGTAACTAGTTTAAATCCTTCAGACTCTCCCTGCTAACTACTACAAATGATGTGCTGAAACAGTGGTTCATGCACTGAACCTAAGCAGTATGATACTGAATTACAGAAAGGCAACAAACTGGAAACTACCAGGACTTTTCTCCTAAGCCAGTACTGGTACTACTAACTCCCAGAATCTGCCCTGCTCTGCTGTGATACATTAGTGAAACTTACTTAGGAAAGCAAGCTCTACATCCTGAAGGTACCAAAGGGCACATTCTTAAGTGGCTACATCATTCATTTTTAAAAGCAGTCTCCAGGGCTCTGAATGCAAACCATTAGAGAAGGAGCACTGCTTTTAGAAAGGGTGTTCCCAGCATTTATGTGATGAAATGCTTGCTCACTGATCATTGATACAGATGGAGAGAATTTCCTGAAGAACATTTTACTGAATAGTGAGCTTGAGCATACCAAATCTGAAAACAGGCAATATGAATGACAGTGTCAGACAGAGAGTCTAAATTACAGCTCTAAAGGGTTTATCTGGAAAGAGCTAAATGCTCTCATATCCTGCTTGTGGATGTGAAGGACATGCTGCCTCTCATACACGGTGTCCGTTAGGCTGCCATGGCTTTTTCAGGTACTTCCACGAATGGCTGTTCTTAAGGTTAGTAAGAGACATGGAGTCCAAGTATGTGTATAAAAGCCATACAGAAGAAGCTACAATTCTAGTCAAGAGCAGTATGTCTGGAGCAAATTCACATGCTTTTCCTCACACACTAAGGTGTATATGACTTGTGAAAGAGAACCGCACAAGTAGGAGACAGAAGCAATTGGTTTTGAGTTCAAGAAGTAAGACTGGGACGTGGTGGCTAATGCTGGGCTGGACAAAGTGCAATCAAAGTGTTTTCAGCAGCAGAAGTGCAAATTCTGTGTTGGAGTTACATCACATGGGGGCAAATGATCTATGCTGGAACAGCAGCAGTGAATGCCAACATCGACAGGTTGCTTCAGAGCTCCCACCTTCCCCCAGACTTGTACGGATTTCTAGTGAAGTTCTCAGCCATGTGAACTGTGCCCATAGGTGTCCACGGGCTCAACTGGGAAGAGTTGCTGGTACTGGCCTGATGGATTTGAGATAAGAGTCTGAGAACTCTTTCAGGATTAGCTGAAACAGATTCTGACTTGAGAGCTCCTTTTCTCATCCAGGCAACGTAAGTTGTGGCTTATTTACATATAAATTACTGTTGGATGCCTAGACTTCACATGAGGACTATGTCTTTCTTATATTGAGATTTTTATGGTGAGAGCTTAGAGTTAAGCACTGTGACTGTAGTTGTTGCCTCAAAGTCAGGGGACTCACTGCGACACCAGGGAATGCCTGAACTGGGGTTAATTGTGAAACTTGCGGAAAGGCTGAGGTGAGAAGAAAACTACTCTCTTGGCACTAGTCTGTTCCCAGTTTGACATTTAGGCCTTGTTTTGAGCACTCTGCATTATTTTCTTCAAGGCTCAAAAATAGACAATGAGAGACTCAAAAAAATGTTACGCTCCCTCCTTCAAAGGACACTTGCATTTACCTAATTCACTGTGATTCATTCAGACATTATTAATCACATGATGAGCACCCCAAAAGTTTAATTAAAAAGTTCTTAGTGCCTACAAAGTGAGTTTAACCTCTAAAGATTAGTGGCTAATAATTTATGTAAATAAAAATTAAGGAAAGGAAAAGGGTGTGTATGTGAGATGAAACCACAGGATACTGGTCTTTTAACTTCTGAAATTTTTTCAGAAAGCAATGTCTGTGTTCAGACCAACAGTCTAAGGTCATGACAACTGCAAAGGAAACTGATGGAGTACGGGACGAGTTCCAGGTATGCTCCTGGAACTACACAATAAATTAATTTCAACAGATTAATCTGATTTTTACTAAGCACAAATCAGAGGTGCTGAAATAAAATGAGCCCGTTAAGAGATGTTAAAAATACAATACATTTATTATATAGCTATGCCCTTGTGTTTCATATTCTTATCATCAGTGTGACAACCTAAATACAAAAGGGAGGTGATACAGCCTTTCTTAATTCCATACAGTATAGAATGCAACATTCCCACTTAATCATAACATAGACAAATGGACAGCAAATTCAGGTTGGTGTCATGCCTATTATAATTTATTTTAATGCGAAAAGAGCCCACATAAGGTCAGATAATGGATCTCTAATCCCATACCCCTTTTATAAATAAGGCTAGATTTATAATTTTGATGTATGAAATGTGAAGATAAAATCTCAGGAGACAGATAAAAGACAAGTGGCCTTGAGCATTTACGTCTTTGTAGGTGGCTGCTTCCTGTTTGAATAAGTGAAAATCATAGAATCATAGAATAGTTAGGGTTGGAAAGGACCTTAAAGATCATCTAGTTCCAACCCCACTGCCATGGGCAGGGACACCTCCCACTAAACCGTGCCACCCAAGGCTATGTCCAACCTGGCCTGGAACACCACCAGGGATGGAGCATTCACAACTTCCCTGGGCAACCCATTCCAG
>JAOEHY010006200.1:1720-17710 GCA_025447955.1 Psilopsiagon aurifrons | reverse complement strand
TCACTACAGTCCCTAATGAAGAGTCCCTCCCCAGCATCCCTATAGGCTCCCTTCAGATACTGGAAGGCTGCTATGAGTTCTCCACGCAGCCTTCTCTTCTCCAGGCTAAGCAGCCCCAACTTTCTCATCCTATCTTCATATGGGAGGTGCTCCAGCCCCCTGTTCATCCTCGTGGCTCTTCTGGGCTGCAAGCACACACTGCCAGCTCATGTTCATTTTTTCATCGACCAACACTGATGCACATATATGTATTTTTCTAGTGAGTATTATGAGTTATACTACACCTTAGAATATTTAGATAAATGAAACTCTCTTACCGTGAATCGGCTGTAGTACTTGGGTACTTTGGACTGCTCTGTTTCTTCTGATTCTGCACATTGTGACTTCTCTAATTCCTTGACTTCTTCAGCTGATTCTGGACCAGGTTTTGCTTCAAGGACAGACTGGAAAATGCTCTCCAAAGCATCAAGCTGAAAAATTACATTTGTCATTGTTAGCATAAACAGCATGGAAATACAATCCGAGTAACACTGCTGTCAAGTTTAACAACAACTTCAGGGGATAACACATATTTTGAGATGACTTCTGTGTATGATAAAAAGAAAACCAAATTCTAGAAGGAAATGGGACTTGTTCTTGGAAGAATTTTGTACTGTGCTTGAGATCATTGAGGCTGGACATTAAATACCCACAAGAGAAAAACTCCACCACCCTCTGTCAGCAATAAAACACCCTGTGACTCAGGCGCTGATTGGTATCTGCAGATTTGTCAGGCATTAGGCTATTACCTCTTCCTAGCCTGATATCCAGCCATAGATACTAATGCTGAATGTTAGCCACAGGAGTAAAAGCATCAGCATGACATGCTATCACAGATACGTCTAAATAAGATATTACTATGGACGGTTTGAACGATATAATCTGTAATACGAAGACAGGATGAGAAAGTTGGGGCTGTTCAGCCTGGAGAAGGCTGTGTGGAGACCTCATTGCAGCCTTCCAGTATCTGAAGGGGGGTTTGGAGGGATTCTTCATTAGGGACTGTAGTGATAGGACAAGGGGTAACGGGTTCAAACTTAAACAAGGGAAGTTTAGATTGGATCTGAGGAAGAAATTCTTTACTGTAAGGGTGGTGAGGCCCTGGAATGGGTTGCCCAGGGAAGTTAATGCTCTATTGGTGGCGGTGCCCAAGGCCAGGTTGGACAGAGCCTTGGGTGATACGTTTTAGGGGGAGGTGCCCCTGCCCATGGCAGTGGGGTTGGAACTAGATGATCTTAAGGTCCTTTACAACCCTAACTATTCCATGATTCTCTGATTAGTACACCTTTACAATAGATGATTAGAGGTACAAAGATTGTACCTCTTTGGTGAAAAGAAGCAAGGAAATCACCCTTTCAGCAACAAGAACACTCATTCCTATCATCAGTTTGACAATTTAACAGGAAAAATGGAAATGTAAGCATGTAATATATTGATATAAGTATATATTTATTCCATGACACCTCTGTTCTCTTCATGTGTGACTTTTAAGGTAGCGAGAGAACCACGCACTCCAAATCTACTTGCATTTTTATCAGAAGAATGCATTAGCTTCACTAAGGGACTTGTCAAATTATTTTTGTAAGTATTACTAATATAAAAGATAGAACTGCTATATGGACGCTGGTGTTTTTTTGGGAATAACATGATCTTCATAATGCGAATTATTACATGAAGGTTGCCTGCATTTCAAATTTTAGCTTTTACAAATGCAAAGAGCTGTTATCCCTCTATGAATCCTGACTGTTTATTAATAGGATTAAATAAGTCTGTGTAACCTTTGACTCTGTCATGTTTTCTCCAAGCAAAAGGGATCTTGATAATTACAGTTTAATTTTCCTACCATAAATATATAATGATAATGGGATAAAAGCTTATTTGAAATAACAATCTGGACACTGAAATACAATCTTTATAAACTAGCAGCACTGAAACAGGATTGAATAAGCAATGAAATACAACTATGTGCTAGGAAATACATACACTTACTCAGAGACCTTCTCAAACAATTAAAAAAACCCCAAAACTTGTCTCGTTTGTCTATAGTTAAACAATATAGCACAACACTAAAACAGTATTTCTATGATTTTGTTAAGACAGTAATTGTAGAGGGAAAATAGACTCCCTTCTAGACAGGCTTTAAGCTTACATTAATTTCTTTAAGAAAAGTAAGTGACTGATAATCATTTGGAATCACTTGAAAATGTTTATACCAAAACTGCAGTTATAAAAGTTCTTTTGAAAACTTCCCTTTTAGATAATGAAATTCATTCAGCCAGTAAACAATGTTACATTTTGGAAAAGAACTAAGTTCCCAAAACCAGCGCCATGTCTTTTCTCAAATAAATTTGTGATTGTGCGGGCCATTTTTAACATGGGTCATGTTAAGAAAAGCTCATTTTTAACATGGCATATACTTCTCAGAGCTACAATATGGATTCATTAGAATTGCATAATATTCAACCTAGTCCTGCCCAGGAGAGACCCCAGACACTACAGGAAAGAAGGGTTTACAGCACTTGAAACTGTTTCCATCTTATCTGCTGTTGAATTCAGTGGAAGTTGACTGACCCTCGTATTTACCTGGTCAGTGCTCCTAGTTCTTCGCCTTTAGGAATTTTAGTCAGAAATAGTAATTAAAAATGTGTTGCATGAATTTTAATAGTAAGATCTTAAAAAGCATTTGGGTATAAAAAGCCAGATGATGGAAATCAATACACTATAATTACTTTACCAGATAAGGGTTATTCACCAGCATATTTTCCTGTTTTCCTTTCTGCACTGGGGTCACAAAAATGCATTACAGAACAATTACTTTGATGATAACAAACCACCCTGGCCTGCTCTTGGTCCTCAGCTTGGCAAAACTTATATGACTTGCACTATTGTTTATATACTGCTACCTAAAATCCATATGAGGCAAAGTATCTTTTCAGGGAAATTTCTGTGTGGCTCTTGTGGTCATTGCTTTTGGGGCTCAACTACTTGCTTCGTACAGAGACAACTGCAGCATCAATGAGTAATCAGTCACAACCTTCTAAGTTCGTAGTTTTCAGTGCACAAAGTAAAAAGTGTTTCTATGAAGAAAGCATTGCTAGATTATCAGTAGCGTTTACTATTGTTACAGCATTGTACATAGAAGGATGGGATCCTCTATGGACCTGTTGTACCATGGGATAATGTAGGCCAATACTAGGATGTTCACATACAAACCAGAGCTAGCTGAGGAATTCCTTAATTTTGCTGGGATTTGCAAGCATAGAAGATTACATGCATGAGAGGCTGAATTCTTCAGACTTGGAGTGAGGAAGAAACTCCCAAAGCAACACACCTAAAGATGTAACTCAATCTGGCACAAGTTGCATATGTGACATTTCCTTCTCTGCACTGTCCAGTATCAGACAAAGCTGCTTCACAACATGGAAGCAATAGATAGGAGAACCTGCTGAGCAGTGCCCTGGCCTTTGCTTGTCAAGGGGACTGCAGAGACTGCAAGCCTAGTAATGATGACAGCAGAACTGTTTCTATGCTCACGCCCATGTGATGGTTTCCCAAGTTACTCTTCCTAAGCTGTCTGATTCCAGGATCAGCATGATGCTTTACAGTACTCTTAACCCACAAATCCCTCAGCTGGTGTGGACTTCACAAATGTACTAGATCTATCCATCCTCCCCAGTTGAGGGCACTATAATTTTTCTAGAAATCACTGTAAAATTTTTGGACCAGTGTCACTCAGGACATTATCTCAGAGGAAACAGAATACATGGAGTTAGCTGGGTGAAGAACAAGATGTGGTATTTCATTCTCACTGCTAAGAAGTGTATCTTCAAGTGAGTTCAGAAGCTTGGGAAGCAAAGATGTCTTCTCATCCCCACAGACAAGTGCTTCCTGTGACACAGATGCAGGTATCTCTATGCAGGGGAAAGGTTTAGGAAACAAATGATTTGTGGGAGTAACAGGCACACAACTCCAAAAACATGCAAGTAAACATCACTGGCTCATCAACTGGAACATGGTTCTGTTTGAAACATTACTTCTTCTCTTAACTTCCAAAGATCTCCAAAGTGTCGCTGAACATCTCATTAGCAAGGCACAGAATTCACAGGTTTTACTGGAGTTTGGCTTCTACGAAATTACCTTTGGTCAAGGCATTATAGCCTTCATACTTACAGCTTCTTTGCAGATTTTGCTGTCCCCTGACAATGAAGCCACATTCTCCATCACTTGCAAGGCTCTATTCAAGTATCCAGGCGTCCATATCAGTGGCATTAGATTGTATACAGCTCTTAGCCCTTTATCCAACTCCACCTTCCCTGTGATAAAAAAATACTTCAGTGTTAATACTTTAACATTTGAGCCTTAACAGAATCCATATGGGCTGGCTCTATTTTTCAGAAGTGACAGTAATTGTCTGGCTTCTGCGGTAAAAACAACACACTCTTCTACAAACCTGCTCTGACATAACTGCTACTATTTTATTAAGGTGCCCTCTTTTTGCCCACCTTCATGGCTACCATATATTTGTTTCAAGCTCCTCCCCATGCCCACTCTCTCATCTGCTAGGAATTTTGTCTAGATGGAAAAGAGGAAAAGCAGTTAGGTTTTCTGATTGTCTGGCAGTCTCAACAGCAGATCTGAGAAGGATGTCTAAAGATTTCAGACAAATGTCTCCTTAGCTTTTAGGCACTGACCGTACAGCATCTGTGCATTAAATCTGAGGCTCTGGACTCAACTCTTTAGCCTTTAGCGTCTCACATATGTGTCATGGCCAGACTGTACAGTATTTAAACAACACACACTCTGAACTATTATATAGCTTAATACCCTTATTTCTACTTGTCCCAGGTTCAGCTGTAGCAGACGTTTTTCTCCTTCTTAGTAGCTGGTGCAGTGCTGGGCTTTTGACTTTCTGTCTGGGAACAATGTAGATAACACCGGTTTTAGTTGTTGCTCAGTAATGTTTAGTCTGACCAAGGACTTTCTGAGTCTCATGCTCTGCCAGGGACGAGGGGAAGCCAGGAGGAAGCAGAGAGAGGACACCTGACCCAAACTAGCCAAAGAGATATTCCATACCACAGCACGTCATGCCCAGTATATAAACTGGGGACAGTTACCCAAAAGGGCTAGATCACTGCTGGGTCGGGCTGGGTATTGGCTGGTGGGTGGTGAGCGGCTGTATTCTCTTTCCTTGTTTCCCTTATCATTATTACTATTGGTGGTAGCAGCAGTGGTTTGTGTTATACCTTAGTTACTGAACTGGTCTTATCTCAGCCCCTGGGAGTTATATTCTTTCAATTCATCTTCCCATCCCTCCAGGAGCTGGGGGAGGAAGAAGAGGGAGAGTGAGTGAGTAGCCGCATGGCACTGAGTTACTGGCTGGGCTTAAACCACGACACTACTGTAAGCTTCCTTCTACTGTACAGGGAATAGGGAGAACAGTCAAAACAAAATTCTGTGCAACAAGTTCTTCACCGACATTAGCAGGACCTATGATAAGCAGCGCTACTGAGGACATGGCTTTTTTCTGACAGTAATTACCAGAGAACATGAAACTCCTAAATAATAGAGGAAATGTACATCACATTGCACTTGGTCAGTTCTAATTAACAATTATTGTCACTCTAAGGCTTTGATTTTTTTCATTGTCAATGTAATGAATGATACTATTTCAGTGTAGCTTATGACAGCTATACCTAAGCTCTTGATCTAATTTGCACACTGGCGATAATGAAACAAAACTATGAAACACACCTTACACTTCTTCACATTGAAGAGAATAGTTCAGGAAAAGCAAGGTAGTAAGTGCACAAGCAAAGCTGACTGAACTATGGCTAAATTAAAATAGCTGAGGTGCTTAAAGCCACTTTGTGCCTGAAGACATCTTTCTTCTCTGAGGTCAGTCCCCTTAGTGTTGGCAAGACTGTGTAACATATGATGTAAGAGCAAATAGCTCTTGATCTACTGAATGTCAATGTCATGGAACAAGTACAACTGCCCACAGACAACAGTGAAGTGCATTTGTGAAATACAGCCACTACTCAACCAATCTATATGACATAAAAACCACTCCAAACTGAATGACAACGGGACAGCAAAGCCCCTATTTGTATGTGTATCTCCACTGGGTAACAAACTACAGCTTCACAGAAAAGCCTGCTTTCAAATTAATTTTCACATTTATCCCCCGTTTGGACTAAAAAGGACGTTTTTATCTTACAGTCATGATAAATCTGAATCAGCATCTTAACTCTGACACTACACATCGTATAGTATATCGTAAGCAGGAAAGACGTCTTAACAGATACATGGTAAAGGCACCTATATCTGCTGTTCACAACAGAAACATTAATTTTACAGTGAGTAGTAAATGTTTAAAGATAGTGTTTTTCAGACTGTGCTCTCTAAACTTCTCGATGTTTAAGGACTCTTTTAAGAAGCTTACTAACTAGAAAGAGAGTTTACTCTCCATAACCTTAAATTTGTGTTATGGAACTCAGTACTTTTCTGTTTGGTTTTGGTGTTTTTTTTTTTTTTTTTTAATTTGTTGGTCCAAAAAACAACCAAACCTACTTCTTTCAAGAATGTCTTTCTTTCAGCTGCCAATGCAAACCAGCAAGGAGTCCTAAGGGAGGCTCCAAAGCTGTCTGATAAAGGACATACCATTCAAATCAGTACTATCCTTCAGGACTACAGAACAGATTGTCTTAACTCTGAAACTGTTCCTTTCACTGCTTCTCTTTTGCTTAGCTTTCTCCTTAACTACCTTTCAATAAAGGGAAGATGCCAACTTAATTCAGCCACTGAAAACAAGAGGGAAAAGATGATTGTAAGGGAGGTAAAACTTACCAAGGAGGGCATAGCCATACAGCTGGGAGCTAAAACCCACAGTACTTGTTTGCTTTAGACCTGTAAGCACTAGTGATGCTCCAAGATTTTTCTCCTCTTCCCACTGCAAATAATGTAAACAAAGTAAGTGTTCCTTGACAAACACAAACATAAAATGGCAACAGGCAAAGACAGCACTAGGCTTTCATCACATGTCTCAGCAGTAACAAGTAACTAAACATGTCTAGTGGTCAGAGTCACAGTGTGTATATCCTGAGGAACAGTACACAATACATCAAGGAACACCTCTCCTTCCAGAGGCAGAGGTTAATCAGTGCATTTCCTTCAAAACACACGGCTACATGAATTTACAGTGTTGAAGCTAAGCTCTGTCTCTGTCCTGTATGTCCTACCACTTGCTTCAGACTAACACCGCTGAAGAAAAGATTCCATGGCTTCTGTGCTAGAGCAGCCTTTTCTTTTAAGTATGTGGACAAACACATGGTTCTCTATTTTTCACTAGAATAGGAGAGAAGAATATGCTGCTAATGGCTGCTCTGAGTCCAAAATCTTTATTGTGAAAAGAACATATGCAACTCTCCAAGGCCCCTGTATGCCCAAGGATTAAAAGTACAGCTGTCCTGCCAGCTAGAGAGAAGTACCAGCTGTCTGAGCCAGACCACCAGTGCTGGTTAATAATGGCATCCTATCAGTAAATACGTTAAAACCGCAAGAGCAGTTTTTGAATTTTGTTTTGCTATGGGATAGTACAGTATATTTTTCAAGACCAGAGAAGCACAAACATTGAGGATAAATGTCTCTTTATTGCAAGTGAAAGGAGACAAACAATTCCCATTCATAAGAGAATGATAAAAGGAAGCTAAAAAAAGACAATAGATTGGAGAAAGTCCGACTTGCTAACACATGGATTTTGTGGCAGGGTACTTGTGTCCTGTTTATTACCTTATGACCTGAAATAAATATCCCTGGCAAAACATCTATGTTTTCTGAAAAATTCCCCAAGGTACACTCAGTCTTAAAAACCACAAAGGTTTGACCTTCTAATTTAATGCATTATTCAAAGATGTCTTTTTCAAAGTATGGCATTATTCCATGTCTCCATTTGGGTGCTCCAAGAATTTATATGTTATCATCTGACAACAAAATACTATCACCTGATAGCCAGGCAAGGTATTTGCCTGTTCCAGAAAAGCAATACAAGGAGACAAGGCTGTTTCATGCTGAATTCAGCACTGCAGCTAAATGTTACAGGAAAATCAGACACAACTGGAAAAACAAGGCTTATATGGCCTAGGTTCTTTCGTGAACTATCCCATTTGGCTCCATAAGCTGGGAACTGCAAGAATTTAAAGTTAACAGCTTTCAGTGGCAGGTAGCATAGTGATTGTTTGCAGCAGTCAAGGAGGCAAGTTTCTGGGGAGAGCCAAGATCAGTCAGGCTTTCAGTGGTTTTTACAACAGCAGGAAAATCACCACTCTCTACCACCACTGCTATACACACTAAGGACTAACATACTCAGATGCCCAAGATTCAGCTCTCAAAGTTAAAACACATTTTATCAGGCTGCTGAACCCTAAGCTACTGCCAATGGTCTGTCTGCAGCAGCAAACTGGCTGACCCATCTCACACCTTTGAAAAGGGAATGGGATTTTCAGGAATAGCTGAGCAGACCTCATAATTCTGTTTACCACCACTTCTTAAATCAAACACAGAAAATGGTACTGAGCATTATGAGGTATTGAATGGTATTCTGTATAATGTATACACAGAAAAATATAGCTTATTGCTGGCACTGGACAGGGTAATTTCAAAATGCTACAGCTATATACTGTTAAATGTCACAGCTGTATGAATAAGCTTGCTTTAAATGTGCCATGTGTCCACACAACCCTCACTTGCATATTCAGCTTTCATGAAATGCTATACATATCGACAAATTCTTATCTCTGCAGTTAGGATATATGAACATGGACAAACACAATAGGAAAATGGGGTTTAGTTCCCCCTGCTTTTCATATACAAGTGATTACGCTTATTTCTATGGATTGAAGCAGCACACAGAACATGGCAAGTGCACATCTGTTTTCTATAGTGAAAACTGAAAAAACAATCCAGTTGGGTAAAACCTTAAGGCATCTGTAATATGTATTTTGGAAGATGCTTCATGCAAGGCAAATGGAAGCTTCAAGCATTTTCCTATGGGTGACAACATGCTATTGAAGGCTTGTGTCAAACTACATGTAAAGTAACTGCCTAAAGTGACAGACATCGCAGAGCCCCTTGCTGATACCTAACTGAGCCCTTTCTGCAAAGGAAGAATACAATGCCACTTCTGAAAGCCTGAACTGTCATACTGGCCTTAAGCAAGTATGATGTGAAAGAAACCCCTAATCCTTGGAGACAGGAAAGATGCAACAAATTGAGCTTTAAAACAAATACATACTAGAAACGATACACCCAAAGCCAAATTGGGTAGCAAAACTCCTAGTGAAAATGCTTTATAATTCTGCAATATCACCATTACCAAGGTCTAATGGTACACAATAACCACCTAAACAAGCTCCTATACAAGAAGTGACAGTTATTGTGTGAACTGATAAAGCCCTCTTTGAAGTGAACTGAAATGTCTTTTCAGAATCTTTCAATAGGCATACATTACATTTGAAAATTGCAACACATCTTCCTTTTCAGAGGAAGGCACAAAAAGAGTTACAAGTGATTTTATGACTTTCATATTTTGTGTTTCATTTTTTCTTTCTTCTGCAGTTGTAAAACTAATGACAAATAAAAAAAGAGTATTATTTTTTCCCAGGTAAACTTAAGGGGAATAAAATACATTCAAGATTGAATATCCAACTGACACTTAGAAACAAAGGTTTTTGTGCATCATTTTGCATGGTCAGCCTACCGTATGTTCACGCTTAGTTGCCAGGTACTGGTACAAAACATAAAGAGAAAGAAGCTGTGTTGATAATTCATCAAAACTTTCTTGCAGCATGATCTCTGTTACTACTGACACAGCATCTAGGGAGGAAAATAGTACATAATCAGCAACTGCAAATTACACAGTTCACTTTCATACCTAACTCATGTTTATTGATACTTTATTGATGCAGAATGTTTTGAAGTACTTAGGGAGAAAGTCAGATTTCTTATGACAGGTAACGTCGAATTAGTCTTGCTCTCCTAGGTTACTCAACATACTGCAAGAAGGAAAAATGGATTGAAAAGCATGAAAACACAGCAGGGACCTTTGCAAACTCACCTCCACACTCTTCAACTGGTTCTTCTTTGCTCAGCCCTTCAATCATTAACATTAAAAAAAAAAAAAATCTGAAAAATTTACTTCTTTGTTCTTTTGTTTAGATTACAAACAAGACTGACTTAAATTCACTGCCTTAAGGTGTCAGGAGAGTACAATGGAGCAGAACTGTTGTCACAGATCACCCACAGCACTCACTGTATTCATGCACAGTTCTCTGGAGATGCTCCACAGGGAGTCCCAGGAATACTCCCTGTCAGGAAGGACAGTTTGCTAAACAAAAGAACTCAAGTCTATAACAGAAAGGAAGTATGGATTGAATAAGGGGTACTTCACAGATAGGGGAACTCCTAAAATAAAATAAAAATATGTATTAATTTGCCATTTAGCAAAATGTTCATGACATAAAACCTACAGACAGTGGGAAATTCTACTGCCTCTTTCAGTTACTTGTTTTACAAGAGGCTTAAGCAAAGAAAAGCTCAATGCAAGTCTACAGTACCAGAAAACCTGCAGTAAAATGAAAATCTTAAATATTTGTCATCAAACATGAGAGGACTATTCAACACTTAAATAGTCAATAGTGGAAGACAGGCACCCCAACACAGCAATTCAGCAAGCTGGCTCTCTCCAGTGACAGAGAGAAAGCCTAAACAAACAGTTTAGCTATGCAGCTTTTTGAAGAACTAAATGTACAAAAAATTAACTCTACCAACATGCATTTTGATTCTTACAACATTCTAATTGTCACTAAAAACTCATATGATGTCATCAGTGTGTAAGTTAGACCTGCAAGAAGTGGAAAAGTTGATTTATATTGGGAATGGGATTAATCACAGAAGAAACTATGAACTGCACGTTCCAAAATTATATAGCGAATAAAAAGCCAACAGAAATGAGATAAATAAACCTGCAGAAAAGTAGCTTAAAGAAAAAAGGCATTATGTTTTTAAGATGAATTCAGAGAAAATATTCCTGAAAGCTTTTAATTCAAGGAAAGGCTCTGCAGATATAGGAGCATACAATTAAGGATGCAGAACTGCATCCTTACGCAGAACGTATTTTCTTACCTTCGTATTTCTTCTGCTTTATAAAACAATCCAACAAAATATTGAAAGTGAAATTATCTGGGAAAATTCCATACTGAACCTGAAGAAAAGAAGGAAAAAACAGTGTGAAGATCTGCTTTTCGAAGTCTTCCCAAGTATAGTACTGTAGGTTATCAGAAAGATCAAAACCACACCACTGCACACTGATGCTATGTGACACTCAAGCAGCCCAAGATGATTAGCACAGCTTCTGTGATGTAGGCCTTCTAACTTCTGATGTACTGGCTTTGCTTTGGTACTTTATGTGAGCCTTTGTGACCAGGAGAGGCACTGCCTATCAGGGTTTTATGCTTCTGCATCTAGCATGTTTCGGACACCACACTGTTTAAAAACAAAAATCTTCCTAGGAAAGAAGATAAAATTCAAGTGCAACATTAATTTTTGTTTTGGTAAAGAAATATCTGAACTTAAAACCACAGTCTACAGGACCCGGCTGCAATAGAGATTCCAGGTCAGACACATTTTCTCAAAAAAGCTGATCAAATATATTCATGACTTTTCCTTGTAAAAACTTACCTTGTTTTTTAATGTGTATAAGGCTTTGTCTTGTGCACCATATTTTAAGCACTGTCTGATCCAGCTATGGATGGTCCAGTCTCTCAAGTACCAGCAATTTGGACTATGCCGAAACCTAAGAATAATAAACGGTCCAAGTGACAATATGACTCTTTGTTTTCACAGAAACAAATTCTGTAATCAACAAATTATGAATTTCAGAACCCTGCCTTTCATAATCTCAAACATGCATCTACCTGGTTTGACTTTGCAGTCAATCATTGCTCTCCAAAGAGCTCCAGCTAGCCCCTTAAAATAAGGAAAACAAAACTTAGAACACTTTAATAGTATGCATGAAGGTGAAATCAGGCCTTTTCACAAATATTTTAAACTTCTCACTTTCCAGGAAGCATATTGCTTTTCCCCTGGAAAGATAAATACCATAAACCAATATACTCATGCAAGCCAACTGAGATTGCTATAAACACCATGGTGCTTTTTAACCTTGACCTTCAGATTGTGTCACACTGTATCCTTGCTGATCTCATCAAAAAGCAACACCATTTTATGACTGATGACATAAGCAAGTATCAAAATTACATCAAAATACAGCTTGGTCTGAACTTCAGAGCTTGTGTAATCCGGCGTCTCTCACCCGCTCTAACTCATGCCTCACTTCAACCACTTAAGAATTCTCTGTGTCTCAGCACAGGCCATTCCTGGGCAGCTACATGCTTCATTTGCTTTAGAAATGCTTCATCAGTAAGGCATGCCTCATGCAAGATAAAATTGCTGGAGAGCCCTCTCCTGCACCAGCTGCCTTGTTCCCAACTGATGCTTCTTTAGCCTGTTCTGATTTGCCTCATGCATGCCATGGCTTCAGCAGTCCTCCCAGGCAACCTACTTGAGCGCTCAAACAATTTGTAAGTTTAAATACTCTTCAGTTCAGCCTCTTTTACTCCATCCTTATTTAGACATATACACTTTGCTTTGTATTTGGATAAGTGGTGACAAAAAGCATATGGAGCTTTACCTTTGGCAAAGACTCAAAAAACAATTAAGAGCCAAGTGGTAGAAGTTGCTGTCGTAGTTCTGGGCTGAATTTCAGACCCCAATGTGAAGAGATGCATTCAACCCTTCTCAATTCAAACTGTATGCATGAAAAATGGGCTCACTCCCAGAACTTCCTGTAGAAAATGCCAGCGACTGAGCTGGGCTCATGTGCAGATGCTTATAGCCTCAAGCCAAGCTGCAGCACCATTTAGAGGCAGGATTCGCTCTTACATATGAGTGAGCATGCTTTCCAGAACATTTATCAGATTAACATGGCCACCAGCACTCTTTCCCCCTCAGTGAATCTCTCTGTATTGCATCCCATGGCTAAGGTCTACATAGATGACCAATCCTGGAAAATTACTGCAGCCCAGACAGCCTTCAGGATGCAGAAGACATTTGTGCTAAAAACCTGCTAAATAACTACACAAAGTCTAAATAGATGGGTTTTAAAGTAGCACATGAAATCTCCCAATTAAATTAGAATTTAACAGGAAAAAAAAAAAAGCATGCTTTGAATATTAAATTACAAACATCCATTTTTTTTCTCTAATTGCTTTCCATTTTCTTCCCACTGGAGTTCAAACACTGGGAACAGCAAGAACGTATATTTGCTTTCATTAAAGTCCTGCTTCAATAATGCTTCCAGGAAGCATCAATTACAGGCATTTGGACTTAATCATATTTTAATGTAACAATTACCTAATTGCTACAGACTGTTTCACCAGACATTTAAGATGGGTCAGAGCACAACACCATCACCCAGCAATAAAGCTGCCAGCATCTTTTAAAGTTGCTTCATTAAATGGTTAATATTGTTTCGCAAGGGGAAAATAACAGACTTGCCTTATAAAACCATGACACTGATGCTCTCAAAGACTTAAGCCTTTCTTTTGATATAATCTTTGGCATCCTTCCTACTAATTAGTCACACAGCAAGGAAACAAACATTTAAGAAAAAACCCCAACAAACCAAACAAAAACCCCAAAGGTTTTAATGGGTTTGAAAATTCACTTTTTTGCAGAGCTATGTTTATTCCTTTGAGTACACCACAGTGAAAGTGAGCACTCCAATGCCTCCTGCACTTTGGAAATGCTACAGCCTACTGTAATGGTGAAATGCTTCTAGGTTTCAAAGTCAAATTGCACTCTAACAGTAAAGGCTTAACAGGGTTATGATGAGGTCTAGAAACAGGATGAAACTGGTCCTCACCAATGCAAGTTTCTGGAATTGAGATGCACAAAATTAAGAGGCATGTCATAAGAATTATATAAAACAAAGAATCTTCACTTGGGCTTTGTAGGGCTGAGACTGATCTGAGTGTGTGTGTGTGGTAAGATTTATCAGTTATAATTACTATATGCTACTATTAAGATCATTATGCTCAGACCAGGTCCCCACTATGATAGGTACTATGCAAATAAAAAGCATACAGCTTCTCAGCCAAATAATTTTCTAGTTAATTCTAATAATTAACTACGAAACAGTTGCCTGGGAATGAAGACAAGGGACTGGTGCCAAAATTTTTCTGTCTCCATGTCAACAAGAATGCAATGCATATGCATGTACATGATTCCTCAAGACTACATACTTTCTGTGTACATCTGTGATGTGGTACAAGGAGAATTGGAAGTGAAAGAGAATCAGGCACATTGCAAACTTCAGTTGTTTCTGATCCACAGAATGCTGGGTTGAGCTCTGCCTCTCTTCTACTAACTAAGAACAGAAACCAACAGAGTATCTACTTTTACAGGTAACCTAGACAAACTAACCAAATATTATGGCAGACATTTTTATTTGAAAGGGAATCAGGGAAAAGAGGAGATTGCTGGTCATTTTGACAAGCATTAATGTCATCATGCTTCTCTTATTCCACAAAACACAGAACAGGATGTAATTAAGCAAGGCAGTATGTTCAGGACTGATGAATAAAACCAGAAGGAAACTAAAACTACAGAAAGCAGAGGATTTAGAGTGAAAATAGGAAGCCTCTAACAATTGCTGTGTATTTAATGGAAAGATCAGGAGGTTACCCTGCAGATGTTTGCTGCTGAAACTAATTTTTCTCAGAATTAATAAAAAGCTAAGAAGCACAAGATTCTTACAAAATGTTCAGAAAAGACAAGTATTAGAGGAGATCCCAAGGTGTCCCTGTTGGTAAACTTTAATGTTAATGACTAAGGAATCAATATGGTCATCCTTCTGGTCACTGAACTGAGAACATCTGTCCCCACAGGGAACAAGAAGAAGAGCATCTGCAAGAAAACAAGTTCCCAAAATATCAAGGTCACTGTGAATCTAACAGCACACAGCACAATGGCACCAGAACTCCCCTTATTTTGGAAAACTATGCAAATTATGTAGTCCAGAAACTTGGTTTTTCATTAAACCACCGCCTTCTACTTGCAAATTACTATAACCTGGAAGAGATACAGTGAGCATACAGCCTCAGTACAAGGCAAACATGACATTTTTATCCAAGCAAGTGCATAGCCTCTCTGGTTCACAAACTGGCCACCACATTGGTTTAAGAATACATTTTTAGTTCATTAATTTCCTGCATAAGGCCCTGTTGCTTATTTACAACAGTTCTGAGGTACTCGTGTGGTGTTAAAAGTACTGAACAACGGAGAAGTTTATCAGATGCTGAGAGTGCTTCTACTTACAGAAGTGCATGGCTTACTTCTGTTGGTGCCCTTCCACACTGCAGAAAAGCTGAGCTGCTTTACTTCTTTAATTTTACATGGTCTTCCAAATTTATCTGGTGCCACCAAGTGGTGATACACTCTAGTGCTGCTTTCACATACCTTGTATTCTCAAGGAAGTAATACATCCATCCTGAGAGCAAAGAAGCACCAAGGGGCTGGACTGTATTCTTTTCCCTAGGTTTGGTACAGGGGAGCTCTTGTTTTGGGGACAATCACAATCAGGAAGATGGTGAAGGAAAATTTTCTGGATTACAGAAAAGCAAATTCTGCATAAGTTACCACTTCTACTACCAGGAACAGCTCTCCTGTACAGAGGAAAGCAAGCTCAGGAGAGCTGTTCCAATTCTTTCTTAAGCTGATGACAAGCTCCCATTATCTACTATGTGGCTTTCTTAAGGGTCGATCCAATTCCTGATACTGCCAGAAGATATCCTTGTGCAACACACTACGTTTTCTTCCCCTTTCCCCTCTCCCTGC
>JAOEHY010006199.1:0-24733 GCA_025447955.1 Psilopsiagon aurifrons | reverse complement strand
CCATCCCTGGTGGTGTTCAAGGCCAGGTTGGACATAGCCTTGGGTGATATGGTTTAGTGGGAGGTGTCCCTGCCCACGGCAGGGGGGTTGGAACTCGATGATCTTAAGATCCTTTCCAACCCTGACTATTTTATGATTCTATGTCCCACAGTCTGGATAGCAGTCGAATGATAGGAATTGGGGTCAGGGATACGGGGCTCACTTCTAGACCCAGCCACAGCAGGTCAACTGTTTGAACTGGGAAATCAACTGATCAATTATGCTCTCAAACAACTTACCTCAATGTGGCCATTCAGCGCCGCATGGTGCAGTGCTGTCCGCCCACCTCGGTCAGAGACATTGACACTGCTCAGCATGGGGATGATGACCTCCGCGCACTTCACTGCCTTGTTTGCAGCCGCCACGTGCAAGGGTGTCTGCCAGTTCTTGTCCCGAGCATTGACGTCAGCCGAGTGTTTAATCAATACTTGCACTGCTTCCTGCAATGGCAACACAGTTATATCCATGCTTTTTACAAGGGCATGTAGTGACAGGACAAGGAGCAATGGTTTAAAACTGAAAGAGAGGAGATTTAGATTAGACATTAGAAAGAAATTCTTTACTATGAGAGCAGTGACACAATGAAACAGGTTGCACAAAGAAGTTGTAGATGCCCCAGCCCTGGAAATATTCAAGGCCAGGTTGGACAGGGCTTGGAGCAACCTGGTCTAGGGGAAGGTGTCCCTGCGCATGGCAGAGGGTTAGAACTGGATGAACTTTAAGGTCCCTTCCAACCCAAATCATTCTATGAGCCTACTGCAAAGCAGTTAGAATAAATACACAAAACACCTTCTCAACATCTTGATCATACTACCTACATGTATTATTTACGCGTATCAGACATGGCCAGGAGGAGGGAAAATGAGTAACTACCAAAACAACCTTCCAGGCGAGTGAAATGATATTGTTGATTCAAATGGCAGAGTGCACATCACGTCTGCTCTCATTTAAAGCAGTGTCCTCAGAATCAAACTTTCCCAATTTGGTTTTCAGACATACAAAGCTGCCTATGCAGAGAGCCCAGCCTGTTCAGTTGGTTAACCTTCAGTACCTCCACTGTCATAATCATGCTCTCACTGAAGAAATAAATGTACTTATTTGAACTCACTGTTACAGAGATTGTTTGCAAAATAAAAAGCACATGATTTTGGACAGTAAAATCATAGCAAATTGCTGAAAGTTTTGTTTATAAACAGGAGAAAGGAGAAAATAAAACAGAATATGTGGAAACAAGATTTTAGCTCTACAAAAACATGACAGTCACAGGCAAGGGTAGATGCTGGTGTCCCCAAGTTAACATTAGCATTCCTTCCCTCCCTGAGGGCTATGCACAGGCCAAGGGTCTTCACTGCAACATCCATTCTGTCAGCCTGAGACCAAAAAGCATCTTTTAAAGTCAATTTTGTTGGTTTAAAAGTGACTATTTCCCAGTGAGAAAATGTCCTGTTTTCTCTTGAGAGGCTGTTTCACTGGAGAACCCACAATTAGTTCTTTACTGCCTCTATTCATGCATCTGCCATTGAGCAAGTCAGATGGAAAAACAAGTCTTTCTCAAAACTACATTTTGTTTCTTCCTTTTTCCCCCACAAACAGAACATAAAAGAGCCACTGGGACATGGTAGCATTCAAGTAGCCTTGTCTGCTAATTATAACTCACAGCTGGTAAGTTGTGATGGAGCAGGGGACAGCCCTAGTCCTACGCAGTACCTTATTCTCTTGCCATAAACTGAAAAGTTTTCTGGAAAGCCCAGCCAAAATCTTAATGAATGACAAACACATACAGTGTGTTTATATAGCACTTTAGTATCCTGAATGGCCCCGGAGAGCTCCTGCAGTCTGTAACAGTACATCCATTACTAGGAGTTTTAGTTCTTTATCCTCAACTGATCTCAGCAATTTCATTTTCTACAGCCATCTCTCAAACTGTCCTCTAACAGGCTTGTTCAGTCAGCAACACTGCATCTCTTACACCACCATTAACGATTTATCACTGTTGATGTCTCAACAGGATTTGGGGCTTTAATTACAGGTCTATGGTTTTAAAAGTCATGTAAATGTAATTCACTGGAGACCTACTCAGCTGGGACATGAAGTCAGATGGAAAATTCATGCACTTTGGCTCTTAATGCGGGAAATCTAAAAAGTTAAAGGAGGATTTTTAGAAGTAAATAGTAAGGAGTAAAAAGTATAAGCTAAAAATACTTAGACTTAAAAAAAACCCAGCAACCATTTACATATTTTTGTTTACTTCTACATATCTGCTGCTCCATCAGATTTGGGATCAAAATGTTAAAGTCCTGATGGAGAAGTTTTGATTTTATTGCTTGTGAGAGCATGAGCTATCCCTTTTCATTAACACATCTAAAAGTGCATGCAGTCCACAGCTAAGGTGAAGTCTCTAACAGTTATCCTGAGTTATCAGAGTGAAATCTCTTCAAAGCAGGTAAGGCTGAAAGCTGCTACATTCATCAATGATCCTACACAGACACAGCTGAGGGTTGTTGATTTGTAAATAAACATTTGAAATACTTAAAGCCCACTTGAAAACTCATTAAGTCTTAAGTAAAAGTGGGCTCGTGCTTTTAATAAAGCTATAAAAAAGTGCAAGGAGACAGCTTCTGAATCCTTTGTAGTAAGAAAGCTTTGTACCAAGAGACTGATAATAAAACTTAAAGCTTGGAGGTGACCATTCTAAAAGCAACTGTGCTCACAGGAACATCAAAAACTACACTGAGTGCTACTGGTCAGCTTCTGGATCATGAATTTCTCTTCTACTATCAATGTGAACTATGAATTCACCTACTGCTATTGACTACTATCACTATCAGTTTCACCCTATTATACTGAAGCTGCACATTTGTTAGTTTGTGTAGTAAAAGCAGCACTGAAAGCCCCTGCAATGCTGAGTCTTGTTCCAAAGTTATTACTAAAAATAGCAATCACCATGCAAATAGCAAGGAAAAAAGACCAGGAGAAGAAAGCTATGTGTGTTTATAAAATACACAGCAGACCATGAAAAGGCATCAAAGGCTGGTGCCTTCCCCCGCTGCTTCTTTGTGGTACCTGGGTACTCACTTTGAGGTACAGAACTGCCGGCACAATGAAAGACAGCCTCTCATTGTGCAATTGGCCTTCAGCTGGCAAAGAGTTAAAGATGAGAACAAAGCCACAGAAAGACATACATTTTCTGTTACAACTGTCACTGACAATGAAAATCAAGTACTCTGACACATCCAAAAAAAGAAACCAAACACATTGCAATTCCTGCATCAGAAAGATTGTGGCTGTGTTTGAAGGTTTGAGTCTGACCTTTGTTTTCCAACATGGCTTTTTGTATTTTGCCTCATTACAGCATTCATACTCTATCAGATATTCCTTTCAGAGGGTTTCAGTGGATGCCAGCAGCTGGGAAGCTCAGCCAGCAGCCAAACAATGCCCGAGTTCAGAAGCGAGCCCAGGATTCCTGCCTCCAGGCTTGGCAAGCGCCGAGACTGTTACAGAGGTGATTCGAGTCCATCAATCTCTGGAAGACAGCCACCCTCTGTCTCTTTTACAACTCCTCCCCTCGTCCCCAGCATCCAATTTGGTCTGCAGTTGGGCTCACTGTTAACTAACTAAGTATTAGGAGGATAAAAGTATACAGGGAGGTCCAAAATGGAAAGCCAAAAATAATGGTGCAGTTGAAAACAGTCATGCCTGAGCTGCATTCCTGATACTTGCTTCTGCTCCTTCTTGAGATAGCAATGGAAGAAGTACAACATGATGCCAGAAGACTTCTAGTTGTCAAGTAGAAGAAATATGGGCAAACCCTTCTTTATGCATGAATCAAATACATTCACAGAAAACCTAATGGATGCCTGGAAATGCAATTAACCAAAACAAACTATGTGGTAATACGTGTTGGATCACATACATATCCACTCCCTCCTGGCACACGCACAGCACGCACACATCCATATGGATTTATTCCTCTATTTCACCACTTAAAGATAATGGAAGCCGTTGCAGACTCTATCCCATTTCTGCCCTGGTCACCCACTCCAGCTGATGGTTGCTCAGTATGACTTGCTGTGGTAATGTAAAGCATTCCACAAGGTGAAAATAACCCACGTTTAGGCTTAAAACCAGCTATAATTAAATGTAAAAGCTGGCCTCCAGCTGCAATGCTAAAGGCCCTGCACACTGCAAATGCTTCCCTGAGTGTGTCACCTTGCTACTTACTACAGCTCTCAAAGGTTTGTTTTTCCCCCCAGCACGTAGCTTATGCACAAAAGCAGGGTAACCAGATCTTACTCACTTCACTTCTTGAAGCAACTGCTCGATGGAGAGGAGTCAGCCACATATTGTCCTTGGCATTAACACGAGCGCCTGCAAGTAAACAGCAGAGGTTACATCCATGCCTTGGGTGTGACACTGAAAGCCTTGCCCAACTGTCTCCTAGTAACAAGAGCTGAGCTGTTTGTGGTACTCTCAGCACTCCCCATGACTCTCCTGGCACCCTGTTCACTTTGGAAATGCATTTCCAGATCCTGCATAGATAGGAGCTGAACTGTGATTCAGAAAGAAAGGAACTGGATAGGTTGGGCTATTATCAGGAACAGCTTTGTTTACAGGACACAAAAGAAGCAAGATTAGTTGTAGGAGATTACATAGGTATGCATGTACATATATGGCTATGTAATATGGCTATGTATATGCACTTTTTACATCAACTGATACAGTTGGGGAGAAAAAGAGGCAACCCTTTGCTCAGAGCACTGCTGCTGTCTGCAGAGAGAATGAAGGGGATGAGCCTGAACAACAGTCTCTTGTTTCCAGACCAACCAAGCGGACCACTGATCGATAAAACTGCTTCCCTGCTTCACAAATCTTGCTGGGATTGAGAAAACAGGACCAGGAAATGCTCAGGTTGAGTAGGAAATTGGACACTTAACTCCCTCAGCTTCTGCCTGTGCTATTCAGCAAACATCAGAAGAAGATGGATTGAGGATGCTACCCATTTGCCTTCTGTGTGGTTGAGTGCTAATGTGCACACTGACAAAGACAGGATGGGGGTGGCTTGCCAGAAAAAAGGATAACAACAGTTTAACAACTACAGTCATCCTGGCTGACTGCAGACAAAACCAGAAAGATGCTGCATGTTTCTGTGATAAAGCAGATTGCTGTAAAAGAAATATTAAAGCTGCTCACTGATGTGATACCCCAGGAAGTAAATCTAGTAAATAGGACTAGAGAAACTGATTCCAAAAAGGGCTCAACCTGCAAATGTTGTACCTCTCTGGTGTGCAGGCAGCAGTACTAGTCTGAGGAGACCAGAGCATGCAGAAAACACTTAGAAAAGCACCAGCATCATGCACAGAGCCTGGATGAGCATCTGAGCTTCACGAACAAAAGGATTCTTCAGCTTCATTTTGCACCATAACTTAAGTGCATACCAAAGCTTGTAATTAATAAATCACACTCCCTGAATCAGAATTACTTTCCAAGAGCTGTTTCTCAGAATTTTAAGGGACTTGCCTCTGAATCATGGTGGTTACTGGGAATTGTGCGAGACATTCAAAGAAGAAACAAGTTCTTTCCTATTTCCACAAGTTGGGATACAATTTTTTGGCTGCAAGGAAAAGAAAGTCACTTTCCTAATTACTGCAATGATTAGAGACAATCCTCTGAACTCACCTCAGAACCTGGTACCTGGTGGTACAACCTGCCTTCTGGTAAAACACCCTTTAGAAAAGACAAGTTTCAAAGAGTTTTCTAATGAATCTGCCTAAGCAAGGAAGCTGTTAGCTTATTTTGTCTGCAAGAGAAGGACATTATGGTCAATGCACATTATTATCCTGCCCTTTGCCTACACTGCCCTAGAGGTACTGGAAGGCAACAAGCTTCAACATCAGGAAGCTGACAGACAGGGCTCCAACGCTGATTTGGCTTGGTAGGGGTCTTGGGGATGCAAATGGCATGGATTAATTCCTAATGATTGCCACCAAATACCTCTTCAGGTTTAGAAATTTATTTTGTGTTTGCCTTATGTTCTCAAGTAAGGTCTCTTTTGGTTTATTCCTACCCATTCACCAGCCCCCTCAACCAGATGGCTGCAAGTCAGAAAGGCTTATGTGTGGAGTAGCAAAGTGTGACAAACATCATTCCTCAGTATTCCACATCTCCAATGGCACTGGTGAGCATGAAGATGATTACAAAACCTAGGGAAGTGTCTCTATCAGCATCTATTCATGCTTTTCACTGATCCACTTAACCCTTTGAGAAAGTGAAATATGTGCCAAAAAAAACAGCTAAAATATAGTAAAAGCAAAACAATACCAGTGTAAATAAAATAATACATAGCATGCGGTTGGCCTTTTCTTCCTCACCCGTTTTCTGCACCCCTTTACCTCTCTGTGTTTTGGGGCTCTTCATGTGACAAAGTAAAATTGCTCCCACATCTCTGATTCAATGCACTGGTTGAATGTATTTGTGATTTCTGTTTTTAAAGAGCTGCACAAGTCAGCTGTCACCTGTTACAGAAGCTGCTGTCCATTTACTGAGGTCCACATCTGCTGAAGAGACATCGTAAAATGCCAGAATTCAGCTTTTCGGCTCCCAGCAGCTCCTTGCAGACAATGGTTAATGACAGTGAAAAAACCTTCACCAGCACTGATGTGGTCCTTCAGGGACAGAAAATATCTGCCATGTTAAAGGAGGCACCCGGGGAGCAATGCTTTTGTGTTCAAAGGTGTTTGCTACACTTCACGACCTTGAGTGTCCTTCATATGACAGCCCAGGGGAAAAGCTCTTTGAAAGCACTGAATAACAACAGAAATCCAACTCTTAAGTCCTCAAACATGCTAAAACACAAGCTGTGTCCAAAATTCAGAAGCTTCAATCTTCAAGTCCATCCCACAATACTTCCTCAAAGTCACCCAGCAATTCAGTGTCCCTCTCTTCACTCTAGACCAAGTACTCATCTTCTACACTCTGCCCTTGGGAGAGCTTGTACCCTTGGGACTGAAGGAAAGGCTTAGCTGTTGGATTTGCCCTGTGAGGCTGAAGTAGACAACGTAACATATAATGTTACAGATAAGATCAACAGAGCGGAAACTTTCCGTAATCCACTTTTCTTTAATATGGCTGTTTTGTAACCTTTGCCATCCTTCACTCTCAAATTTTTCTGCCAGAAGAGGAAATAAATCTGAAATTGCCTCTGTTCTTCTGAGATCCAAAATAAACAACCTGATGTTAGCTTTCAGGAATAAAGTTAACATCTCTTTATCCCAACCAAAGTACAATTTTCCATCCAGTACATCTGCCAAAGCCACAGATCTCTAATAAACCTAGATTCTACAGTCCAAATCTCTGAAATTAGGGGCAGTCAACAGAGGAAGGAAATGACTTTTTAACCCATTCATGACATTATTAGCATGTACCCTTCCAACTCCTGCTACGAGATACAGCAATAGACACAAAAAATATAAGGAATTCACACGCACCTCATCACACACACGCAATACGAAGCAAAGATCAGCACAAAGGTGAGAGCAGACAGGTCCTGTGTCACTCATGAGGGAGAGAGGAGACACCCTCCAAACTTTTATGCAAAGGGGGATTATCCCAAGGATAGAAGTCTGAAAGCCACAGGAAAGGCAGAGAGAAGGCTGCTTCTCCAACCCGCCTATTCTTTAGCCTGCTATTACAGAGGAAGCCCTGAATGTGTGTTCAGGTTATACAACACCTTCTCCTGCTGCCTACACAACAGGGATGGCCCAGAACCTGCTGTGCATGTGACAGTCTCACTTCCAAGTCTATGTGGCAGAGCTTAGCAGGAGGCCTTCCAAAGCATGCTGGGGTTTGTCCTTTTTCCTCAGCTATTGTGCAGTTTATGACGGATGGATATCATATACTTCATAACCGCATGCACAATATTGCATGTGCTCCCCAGGTGCATAAACTTCCTGCCAAGAAGCTTAGAGCCTTCTGAAATAGTAAAGCGTGGTAACATTGCCAAGATTTTAAGCTCCTTGGTGAGGAACAAGGGGTAAGGAATTGATCTCAAACATTACCCCCTTGGGCACCAGCTGAAAGCCCAGGAGGGGTAAAGGCACCAACACATGCGAATGGAACTTGTATTTGCCCTGAGAGTTCTTCTTACACATCCATGACTGTGTCGTCATACAGAGCTTCATTTATGTAAGATGGCTGCCCTCATCTTTCTCCTCCTTGACAAAAAGGAGTAATACTCAAAGCTTCCTCTTTTCATGTAGCCCGGAAAAACAAAGCACTCAGCACAATTCCCCAGTTTGAACCATATGATTATGGATCAGAACTTTGAGGTGGTGTAAATCTACCTAGTTCCGACATTTAATGGGACAGGATGATTCATACCAGGATCTGACACTCTCTCTCCTCTATCAATTCCAAACAGAATCCATTTCATTGACTACCTTGGAAACCAGTTCTGGTCTGTCTTCAATCACATGTGAAGAAGTTTTATTCATTAGACACTACATTTATTTGTGCTGCCACCAGTTCATGGGCCACAAATCTCAGAATGTGCATATTTCATTTAATTTCTCTCCTGCGCCCTGTACAAAATGCAATGGATTGCTACTCCTCCTAACTTCTCATGCTGAGAATATTATTGACTCCAACAGCAAGCACTTATGTGCTTTCTCTCTGTGAAAACAAAGTTTTCTACTTATGTGACTAGATTTTATGATCAGGTTAACCCCTTTTGATACCCTTTTACTAATACAGCTTACTGAATGAAGAGGTTGAAGCAAAGGGAAGATGCTTCAGTTGTTTTTGGAGCCTAGTTCACGGAGAGATCACAATAACAAAGAAGTGTTTATAATAACTCATAAATCTGCTCTTCCAAACCTCAAAAACCTCCGAACCTCAGAAACCTCCAAACTTGCTCTTGGATACAAGTACTCACACTCATCATTAAGTAATGACACTTCAGAGATTAAAGGACAATGAACAGGTTGAATTTGCAACACAGGATTAATTTTGACTCAAGCTGAGTGAGTTGATGCAGACCCAGACAGTTCCTGCAGACTGAAACCCAGCACAATCCCATTGACAAAGCCCAATTTTTAAAAGCCCACATTATAAATTTTTCACACTCACCTTGATATATATAAAATACCCCCAAGACATAGCCACTGCATTTTAACCATTGTTAACCAGACAAACCCTATAGCCTGTGGATGACATTTTGTCAGTGAGACACTGGAGCTAAGTGTCCCAGAAGAACACTCACTCCCTCATTAGGAATGTGAACAAAACCAAGAATGTTCACCATGACATGTTTTATGCTATTGGGATTCAACGAAGAAGTGGGCAGAACGGCTTCACCTCTTTCTTTATGTGGATATTGCCTGTGCTGTAACTTGCAACACCTGAAAAAAGACATTGCTCCTGCAATCTTCCCACACCACAGTGGAACAAAACTGTATGACAAACACAACACACACACTGCAGGAACACAAGCCCAGATCAAGTTTATTAACTCTTACCTACCAGTGAAGGACATCATGTTTGCATTTAGCATACTGAAAACCCACCCAAGGCATAACCTGCCCACAGAGGAATGCTCATTTAAATCATTCTGCTGGCATCAGAGTTACAGCAGAAAGATCTGATGTGTGACGTCTGTCCAACTAGTTACCCTCATTAAGCACTCGGACAACTCAAAATGCCCCCAAAAATGTACAGAGAAAATGCACAGTTACAGCAAACTGTATTCTCATTTTCTGCCTTCTCCAGGTGTGGTCAGGATGGTAACCCAAAGAAATACCTTTGCGTGGCTTGCATGTGCCCATTAGCAGCTGCTCAACCTTGGATATTGGCTGGCCCTATAAGCAGGGGGCTGGATCAGGTAACCTCTAAAAATCCTTTCTAGCCTGATTTATTCTAGGATTGGAGGTTGGAAATGGAAAAGTGCCTCAATCACCGGACTGACAGCTCTGAAATAACTTTCTAAATAAAAAAGGAAAAAGAAAAGCAATATTTGAAGAAGCAGTCTGATAATTGGTGAAACCAATCACAGAGCGAGGCTGCTTTCAGGGGCTTAGATATTTGTACCATAAGGTTCCTTTCAATCACACATTCTAAAACCCCCATAACTTTGCCCAGGCAGTTCTCCAGTGTAGAAAAAAACCGAAAGCACATCCAGGACTTTGCCATGACCCGTGTGTACTTCTTGAGAGGTGTCTGCTTTATGCTTTGTTCTGACGTATTTTGATCATGTTTTTTGTCACTACAACACTCTGGAAACATCATTTGATTTTTTGTTTAGATACCTCCTATTGCACAGTTTCTGTTCTCCAAATCAACTTCCCATCTCTTAGACACGCGTTTCTAATGTAAATACCACTTACAATTCATTCAAACTCATTCATAACTTTTTTGCTATTATTCCATAATAATTTTTGCTTAAGAGGAATTCTTGGCCTGTGCTCCAGGACGTGAGCCTGCATTTCAAATGCGTACTTCAGCAAGCCACAAATACTGTCAGTTTGAATGTTTAGAAGTTTTAAAAACCCAGTTGCTTTGTTTATTGATTCCCCTCAGTCACAGTGCATGTTTTATAACTGAATCACCACATTTAAAGATATTTTCTGAGCCTGCAAAAACTGCAACCAGCTCTACGAAACTCAGAAACAGACACTAGCCAAAGCTCACTCCTTATGCCTTGCTGGATATTCCTTGTAGCTTTATCATTAGCTCCTTTACCAGTTAGTAACAGTGAGGGGTACTACCTTACCTGACAAAATAAGAAGCTCGATGATGTCTGCATCTCCCAGGAATGATGCAACGTGAAGAGGAGTTCGTTTCTCGGCATCCTACAAAACCGTAGATTGTACAGTTACAAAACATGAGCAATAACTACAAGAGTTAGTGCTAAAGAGCAATGGATGTGTAAATCGTGGTTGTTTTTCTGTGTGTATCTCTGTTTATAACTAGAAATGCAACCTCAAATAATGAAAGAACAGAATTCATGGTCTGAACAATACATTCCCTCCCAATAAACAATAAACCTCAACTTTGTTGTTATTGGCTCCACCAGACCTTTCACAGACATTGTCATTACTCTGATATCCCAATTAGAGACAGATAAAATCAAACCTAAAATGAGGGAAGACATCATCCTTGGATCTCTTTTGGAAATGTTTTCCACTGTAAGTATTGCAGTGACATAATTCAGATGCTTTTGGACATCAGACTTTGTAATGCAGTTTGCATCAACAACATAACACCAGACTCAATCAGAAGGATATCTCTGGAGAGCGGTTTGAAACCACGCATAAGGACAAGATGCAATCCCCTTAAGTCTACAAAGGCTCTTGTACCTAGCTGTCTACAGCTGCCCAAAATGGAACACAAATAAAGAAAATACTACCAGTCAGATCTGTGCCTTTAAACTTCAAATTGTTAATAATCATGTATACAACTTCTGCAATACACCTACTTTTATTCCGCAATTTTCAGCCTTAGGGAGTCACATTTTCATAATCTTCTTTACACCCTTCAAAGGGTATAAATTCAGTGTTTACAAAAACAGAAAAACCCCATCTTTCTTTTACAGCTTTAGTCAGATGATACCAGAACATAGGCCTTTAAAAGAGACTGCTAAACATTGTAATATGGGCAACAAAAATCACAAGAACCACTAATACTGCTAATCATGTTACTTGACCCATGTTTTCTATTGCTAAATGTAGTCATTTTCAGTTTCTTAGTAATACACAGTAAGTTCTAAGAGACCTATCAATCAAACTTACCAAATCACAACCAACCAGCATTCAATGCTGTAAACTGGTAACAGACTGACCACTTCCAGACAATGACAGTAGCACAGAAACCCTGCTGGTATTTACACTCTCTCTTTGAAACATAACTCTGAGACTGTAAAATAAAATATCACTTTTAACATGCCCAGGATCTCACCAACCGCAAGCTCTTTTGGACCGCCTTCAAAATATGCTATAAATGTGGACAAATCAGTGCAGCAGAGCCACTTGTAATGTGAATGCTGAAAACTCTTTTCCAGCACTGCAAGGCACAGAGCCACTGGTCACCAGACTAAGTTATGTTTAAATGCTGTATTTGTATGGCTTTTTCAACCATCCACAAAGTACATAGCCCTCAAATTCTGCTGCACTGGGTTTTGATCTTCCAGATTGGGCACAGACATCAAACACTTGAAAGACAGATTACACAACACCCTGGTTGTTACAGGTCAGAGGGAAAGGTACCTTACTTCACCTCCTCACATGGCAGGCACATTAAAACAATATTAAGCAGCATCCATCCAGCAGTGTCCACTCAGGAGCCAAAATCACAGGTTGGATTCTCTCATCTGCTCAGCTCCTAAGACATAATCCACCACGGACAAGCTTCTATGGGCTACATAAATGTATATAAGACCTTTCATAACTATTGCTTCATATTACATATCCTAAGGCTATCCACAGCAAAAAATATGCAAAGACTGATCAAACATTTGTACACAAATAGAATCATTTTTATTTCATTCTCTTAGCTTGTTCATTTGAGCGCATGAATCTGTCTTTAGCACAATGTAGTATTTGTAATAGCTATTGTATTGTACCTGTCACTGATAAATTTTGCAGCAGCTTCTTGCTACACAGCCAAGTTTGGCACCAGAACAGAGCAGTTTGAAGCTGAATGCTAATGATATAAGACCGAGCAATTTTCTGTATCAAGGTGTTCAGTGCTTTATTGATTATAAGTAATGTTGTATACTAAAATGTAAATCTGATGGACATTTGATATCTGAGGGAGGAAAGGATATGAAACAGAAAAGTTCAGTTGTTATCTTCCTGTAGCAGGAGCAACGCTCTGAAGAGTATCATCTGCTTTCACTTCTTAAAACTGATGCAAAATCTTATCAAATTAAGTGAGAATTAAGTCTTCAGAAAAAGTTAGGCTTAGTCACACAACTGAATTTAAGTTTAATTCCTGCAAAAGAAAAAAACCCTGAAGTTCCTCCATTTATCACAATGAGACACAAATAAGAATTCACCCTCACATGAACACTGACAAAACCAGAGTGCGGTATAGGAAACTAAACACACATGATAGAGCCCTGCAGGCAACATTTTTAGTTTGGCAGGGAGAAGTCTGCACACGGTGCCTGCAGCTGAGCATGCAGTGGAGCAGCTCAGTGGAGGAACATCCTCAAGTTCCTGCTTACACTCTGCACAGGGCTGACACAGGGGAACTGAAGCCTATCTGCCCAACCACACTCCTTGTGTCCTCAAAGCCATGTACCACTTCAGTCAGGTTTAAATAACTCATTGGCTTTGCGCCTGGCCCATGCTCTAGCATCTACCCAGCTACAGATGTCCTTCTGGCAGGATGGTAGTAAAAGGAGCACAAGTAGTTCAACAATGGCCGAAAGACTGAAGGCTGCAAACAGAAACAGGAATAAAAGAAAACTTGTCATTTCTGGGAAAGGTCTGGAAGTACCCCAAAACAGACCATACATTATCATGGCAAGGAAAGGCAGTGGGGGGAAGAAATTATAACAGTGTGACAAATAATCAGACCTGCTTCAAGCTGAGGAACCAAAGGTCAGTAAGAGACTGTAGATAAGCTAAACAATGGCTATAAAATCATGCTGAAACAAGATAAACACCCTCTTCCCAAAACTCTCAGTGACATCTGTTAGTTCACAGAAAAGATGCTGCTGCATTATCTGTACACATTTGGTTTTAAAAAGCAAACAGATAAAGGAAATGAAGCATTTAACAAACAGGCAATCCCAGTCAGAAGGCCTCAGCAAGAAAAACACTCAACACATACTTAAAGCACTCAAGTGATCACAGGGACACTGATAAAGCCCTTCACAGGCTTGAAGTTAGGCTAGTCCATAAGTGCTTTATTGGCGCAGAGCCTTTGAGTACATGAAGAGTAGCAGAACAGGGGCTAAGATCAGTCATATCAGCGTGTGTAAAATAATCAGTCATGTTAAGAAAATAGCCAACAGTTTCTCCTCAGCACAGCCTGTATCTCAAAGGAGATTATGGGTTTGAACTTTTATATCAACTGCAGATGTTCAGATCAGATGTTTGCTATTTACTAGTTATACAGTATTAAAATGTTAGTGCAACCGCTACCACAAATAAATGTCTCTATTCTGGTTTTGTCACCAAACCACTTGAGCAGCCAGCCGGAATAGTTCAGCACAGAATGACTTAATGCACCACCAAAACCAAGTTTCATTGGTATAAGCGACTGGATTTCACCTTCAAGCTGCCAGCATCTGCCTGGGTGGCAGAATAAACTCAACTGCATTACAGACAAACGAATGGATACAACTTCCATCCATACAAGTCTAACCAAAACATTCACAGGAACAAACCTTCTGCTCAGCTGTTCCATTTACTGTCGTTACATCTGAGTACACCTTATGTAAAAACACAAAAGGTACCATTAAAACAAACAAACATTCCCATACAACTTGACTTCAGGATATTGGGAACTGGTTAGAAACAACTGCTAAAAGCAAAGGAGAAGCTACTTCTAGGGCTATTTACAACCCTTCAGAGCCAAAAGCTTATGCTGTACAAGGAGAGTCCTTGTGACTTCAGGATTTCCTCCCTCTCAGATTCTTTTATTAAAGCCTGTAATTCACAAAGCAAATCAAATGCTTAAGTATCAGCAGCAGCTGTGAGGTGAAAGTCAAGCTGTGTAACTTATGGCTGGTGCTCTTTCTTCTGTTATTACCAAGCACAGAAAGTCCTGTCTGAAAACACAGATCCCTATTCCAGCACCTCTCATCCCCACAGTCTTCAGTTTAACCCCAGAAACAAAGACTTTTCTGGACTGAATCTTTAATTACCAAGTGGCCATAAGGTGGAAGAGGCAAATACTCTGAGATACTTATAGAGACCAGAAAAATCATCTTCCCTCTCCCCCTCCACCCAACACTTTCCTTCCTCATGTCAGCCTCCTCGTTTCCTTCCTACTGCCAGCCTCATGCTAACAGTAGTCATCAGGCTAGAAAAAGATAACTTTTAAAATCAATTATTCATCCTAGATTGAGACCATAAAAACTGTTATCCTAATTAATGGAAATGGTTCAACGTTTGTAGGAGCGATTTTCCAACATGAAGCTCAAAAGACGGACATAAATAACCCCTCCTTTTTATAAATGCAATATTGACTTGGGGAGGTGATGATGTGGGAGCACATATCACTTGAGCTGATGGGAAAAGCACATTCAGAAAGTCCAGCTACTTCAGGCTGATGTTGCTGCCTTTACAGAAAATAACACAGCAACAACCAACTCTGCCATAAGCTTTTAACAGAGACATCCTTGACTGTCTCCAGCGTTTTAAGGACATTGATAAACATGAGTCACCATTCCTTTCATAACTGAGAATAACTGTTCACAATTTCCTTCTACTGAAGGAAATTTCTCTGTTACTTCCCTCTCAAATTAACAGCACACCAAACAGTGGGCTAAATGCCCCCTGGAAACACAGCTATTACCTAGCACCAGATTGGCAAACTGTGTCAAAGCAGAAGCCTTCCAAAGTTCTTGACTAAATCCTCCAGAAGACTTTCCAGCACAGCAAAACTACATCTAGAAGAGGAGCATCTATTTAGAATCGTAGAATCATAGAAGGAATAATCATCATAGAATCATAGAATCATAGAATAGTTAGGGTTGGAAAGGACCTTAAGACCATCCAGTTCCAACCCCCTGCCATGGGCAGGGACACCTCCCACTAAACCATGCCACCCAAGGCTATGTCCAACCTGGACTTGAACACCGCCAGCGATGGAGCATTCACAACTTCCAGGATAATTTTATTCTCCACAAAACTCCACAGTGCCAGAAAGAAAACTGCCATTCCTTGGATGAGAGCAGGGACAGGGCTCTGATTCCCAAGATTCCTGAAATACCATATCAAGGTCCCCCATGTCAAACATGTCACTCCAAAGAGAACAACAAGCTGGGTTTCACATTAGCTATCCCAAGCATGCAAAGCCTTTCAGACTCACAATCCTCCATGTGTGCACACTCGTACCCTCAAGCACTCAGACCACATCAAACAGCATGCTTAGCAATATTACAGAAATACTTATAACTTGTGTGTGTGAAGACCTGGATAAAGACCTGGCTTTGCAGCTCCACATGAATGGAAACAAGCCAAATTCAGCTAAACCATCCGCTTCTCTTAACCTTTCTCATTTTGATAGAAGTGGGCGGGGGACAATGTGCACAGGCAGCTCTTGGCACCAACAAGCAGTGAGAAGAAGCTGCAGCTGGCAGAGCACTGAGCAAAGCGGCTATGAGCATCAAGCCCAGAAGGCCGTATCAGCAACCATGCCCCAACAGTAGAAACAGAAGCAACTAAGTTTTGGGAAAGCAGATGTTGCTTCTACAGTCTCACCGCAGAGTGAGTGGGCATACTTTTTACTTTCCAAAAAAAAACATGAATGCATGGAATATATTCTGGTGGCATCAAAGTTTTGCATATATTTCATTTCTTAGGGTTCTATCCAACAGCAAATGCAGGATTAGGGGATAAAGAGTGAAAACACAGAGAAAGAAATGTCTGGTTTGGCTTGCAAATACCACATTTGTATGGGGAAGAAAGCTGGGGGGGGTTTGCCTTTTTTTGTTTGACTTTGAATACTTTGAAAAGTAACTAAACCAGAAGGCTGAGGTGAAAATTGACATTTTATAGGAAGGATTTTGGTTTAGTAGAAAATCATGACATGGTCTGGATGGTCCAACCCAATATCCCAACTGCCCCAGAAAAACAGGCTGCTGAACACTGCCCACAGGCAGACCACATTTCCCACGGAAACAGTGCATATGCAGTACTCAGGGGCAGGGAATCACTCATCACCAGGCAAGTATTATGCTGTCCATGCCCCCACGGTGCAAAAAGTAGCATCATGTTCCCCCAAAGCATAGCTATGGATTAGGGCGGCAGAATGAACTAAACCCACACTTCTAAGCCTAATAGCTACAGCTTTCACTCGGCTGCCAAATAGAAGCTACAATTATAGCAGCATTCAGAATGTAGCCATTTCAATCAACATACACTTCCTGGCTAGCAAAGATGCTAATTACTTTACCAGATCACAAAAAATACCCCAAACCAAATAACTTTCTACACTTCTGATTTGCTCCAAACTCTTTCCTCTGAGATAGATTTTCTCTCAGGAAGTATGCATGTACATCCCTAATTTTGCATAGTTTCTCCATGTGCTTTTTAATTCTGCCTTCCAAATAACCTCTCACTGCAGATTCCAAAACCCCATTTTTAAAACTTCAGAAATCTGGGAAGCTTGCTGCAGAAATGGAGTTTCATTTCATTTCTCCATCCCATCTCTATGTGAACTATTCCAATATTAATGCAGCTAACGAAAACGTCCAACAAAGGACAAATTACTGCCAAACAGTGTCAGAGTTTCCTCTCACATGAGAACCAAGCACTAAAGAAACACTAACATGGAAGTAATTAAAAACACCCTTAAAATAGTAATGTAAGCACACAGTGCAAATTGCCAGCTCACAGCACAAGGCAGGAGGGGAGAATGCTGTCCTTTGATCTGTCTTTAGTGACATTTTAAGCACGTGACACTTGTCTGCAATCACTGTCCAGACACACACAAAACCTTCAGGATTTGTGTTGACTGCTATTTTTCTAATTACTCCAAAGAACAGCTTTGTTTGCTGCTCCTGACAAAGCAGCTGTTCAGGAAAAGCCTTCTTGGATGGACTTTAGCATCTTAAACAGGATTCTGGGCAAGACCATTGGAGTTCAATGACTATTTCTATTGAGTACTCATCTACAAAACACATATTCTTCATTCAGTATTGCACCTGACAGTTGAGAGCATCTCCCTAGCAACCATCACTACCATACTTGCAGCCGAAGGATATAAAACATTTGAGAATCTGCAATAACATTCTACAGGAAATGCTATTTTGAAAAACCAAAGTGAAACATAGAGGAAATTTTAGGACAGTCATGTTCATCTAGGTTAGGGGGGATTTATTGCTGGGATGGTTTTGTTTTTTTTCTTCGGTTTTTTGAGGCCATTGGTGAAAACAAATAAAGAAGAAACTCAAGGGAGACGATGCATTAAAGAAGCACTTTGAGGAGCTTCTTTGAAGAAAGCAACCAGGTACTGATAATTAAAGGGAAAGCTTAACATCAAGGTCATGTTTGACTAGATTCACCCTTTAAAACAGCAACTCTTTCCTTCCACTTGACAGCAAATGGAGTGGAGCTCCAGCTAACCACATCTTCTCCAGTTCCTTTCTGCAGCTTTCATCCAGGTGGCTGGACCCCACTGCCTGCAAAAGCTGCAGCACCAGGACGACACCAGACAAACCGCTGGGGTTAACTATGAAAAACTGATGGCTTTATGTCAGAAAAAGACATGAAGGAAAGAAAGGCTGATTCAAAAGTCCAGGAAACACCTGGAAATCATCGTTCTGCTTCTGCTTTATATTCTTACCACTTTCAGAGGCCACAGATGGCAGTCAGGACTGGCAGAGTTCATTTCTAACAGAAAGGATTTAAGTTAAAATCAAAGGTGGGGGGCAGGGGAGAACCCAACCTTATGCAAAGACTAAGTGAAGATTTTTTTTTCACTGCCAGACACTTAAACACTGCTTGTTTACAGCTGCTTACCATTGTTCAGGCTAGAATAAGCCAATCTGCAGAACAGTAATTCCTTTGTGGGCAAATTGTGGCCAAGATACTGCTTCCTTACTCTCACTGCTGAGACTTACAGTGAAGCTTTATTTCAAGTGCAGTCAAATGCTGAATAGCAGCTCCTGATCTGCAAAGACTCTTCGTAAAAGGAAACTCTACAGAGAGTAAAAACATGCAGTTTTCAGCTGTTTTCATTCATTTTCTCATTAAGACAGAAAACAATGTCCTTGCCTGACCTGCAGATTTGGAATAATTACCCTACACTGAGAAAATTTAAAATCACCTGCCTGAGATAATTATATTTCAAGAGAACTAATTAGGATTCCACTGAATCCCCACACCTCTAACTTCCAAATCATTCCTATCCTGTTACACGTTAATTACTGGAACATGATTAATACTATCATTGCAACAGTTCATAAGCACGGTAATTATATATCACAAGCACATAATATGCCAAGTTACATACCAAGGCGTTGACATCCTCGGTTTTGTAGATCAACATCCGTATCTCTTCTGGATCACCACTGAAAATCGCCTGGACCAGTGGCGGCTGGAAAAACAAAACAGAAGAAGCAGCGTTACACATTTGTTTGTTTTCTGTTTAAAAGGAGAGCATATTATCCCTGCTAACATTTACTAATGCTGCTCACAAGCACTGTATGACCCCAGTATCACATCACCAAGAGTATCTCACCAGCAAGAACTATCAGTTTGCTTGAGGATAAATGGAAATCATAAGTATGTTTGTACATATAATGAGTGTGTATGTGCAGAAACAGGGACCCCCATTAGAATGGCAACTTTTGTCAACAACACACAATTAGCCCAGATGTTCTCCTCAGCATGTAAGGGGGAAACTAATTACATCAGATACTGCTGCATGCTTGCTGTTGGCACAGATTAATGGTCATGCAATACACATTTAGAAACAGAACATTATGCAGATAATGAATTTCTGGGCACTTACTAAACATCTTGTGTCTTTTTACTGAATAAATATGCAACGAGCACAGTTAATTTTAACCACCCAAGAAGCGAAATAATTCTCTTATTGTTTCAAGTCTGTTATTATGCTATTATGAATCAGATGCATAAATAAATAATCAGGCATACGGGAGAAACAATATGTCATGCTCGTTCCTCTGGCATCACTGCCCATCAGTGGGAGGGAACACTGCATATGCTCAGCTGCTCCGTTACATGACCAGAGCTGGCAATTTCAAGTCCTTCTACCTAGGTTTGCCCTGGACAAACATCTGAGTTATCAACTGAGCTGGCAGAACCTAACCTAGTGAATTACCAGAACTTGCTGCTAGAGACTCAGAAAAGAAGGGGATAAATTACAAAGATCCCTATCCCCTGAAGCACATAGTTAAAACAGGCAGTGGCCCTACTTCCACTGTCACCTGTCCTAAAAGCAGTGCATGCCACTCTGAGCTTGCTGCCCACCTCCAGGTTGCCTTGTGGCCCTTCCAGCAAAGGAGAGTTTGCGGTGCCACATAATCACGGGAGTCTGAAATAACTCTGCAAAATGGAAGCATGCAGGACTACTTCAGCACATAAACCCACAGCAGTCCCTAAGACTGCAGAATTTCACTAACTTGTAAAAAGATTATCTCAAAATTCATAAACAAGCTGGAAGAACAGAGAAAATACCATTTTCATCCAATCTTTTCACTGCAAAATTCATCATATTCAAGTGTGGAAAATACATTTCTAAGTTGATGGTGTCTATTTCAAGACATATTAATCCCATATGACCTTGAGAAAGATTCACACTGGAATTTCATTCTTGCCACTCCTTTGCTGGAAAAAGGACTAAGGCAGCATCTTTTATCACAACTGTCTGCAGTCTTTTGTATTGTAGTGGATGTTTGGAAAAGAAAGAAAACAAACTGCATTTCACTTGAACCAGTCAGCATGCTTCCTTCCCAGCCAATGTCAGAACAGCCACAGGGTATTCCCCACCAAAGAAAGCAAACACCAGACCTCAGAGTCAGTTGCTTCTTCCTCATCTGCTAAACTCAAATCAGAACTCAGCTAAGAGTGAGACACATTCATTTCTGCATTTTTCTCTACCAAAAGAAGTGGTTTGAAGTGACTTTAATCTTATGCCCACTACTGAAAATGTCCTGTACTTAGTGCAAAGCTAACACTAACAGCTATGAAGAACCAGTGAATATTTATGAAATCAGAATGCTCACACCAAACTATTTCCATTTCATGTATATTTATCACAATATTTAAATAACAAAGTGAACAGGAAAGCGGTGAACTCAATTTCAAGCTAAAGGGCAACACAACCAAGTGGCCAAGCAACAAATACCCCCTGCAGCTCAGATTAGTCTCTGAACCCACTTGCAGGTACACCACCCAGCACACAACAAAAGGTAACAGCCAGGCTCCAATGACACATAAGCTGAGATTTCAAACAGAGGTATCAGAACCAAGAGGGACACTCAACAGACATCAAATCTGTTGGGTTTAGTTTGGTTGGTTGGGTTTTTTTAAGTTAAAATACTGTTGGAGGTGATGTTTTTCTTTTAATAGGGAAAGAATAAAGTACTGCGCATTGTTACATTAATAAAAGGGGAAAGGCTACAATAAGAGAGTTCGTCCCTTCTTCCCTCTGCCAGAAATCTGGATCAGACACCTGGGTTTACAGGAAATGCTTGACCTTTTTAATTAGCATCAGCTACTGAACACAGAATGTAGACTGAAAACAACACTGTTCCTTTAAACGTGGAATGTATATAAGATCCCCATCTCAATTTTTGTCCACCAGCACATACCAACATGCAGTTCCTTATATCAGAACCCAGTATTTATTTATTGCCCCTCTGAAACAGTTTATAAACTGCAGATTGCTGATACACATAACATTTGCTGACAGAAGAGAATTGCCATGTACCCATTTGCAAAAGCCTCAGCCCTTCAGCTCTTATTCCCATGAGATTTACCTTTTATAAATTAATTACAATAGAATCTATCACTGCTAATTGTAACAGCAAGAGACAGAAATAACAGAAAAAGGTCAGAGCCTGTGAATCGAAAAGAAGAGCTAACACCAGTACAGTCTGATAACCACCCTGAATCACTGCTGTGCAGCCTTCTCCAGTTGGGCACTTTTCCCATTTACTGTTTCATGATTTTACTTCATTTTCAAAGGTATTAGCTTTGAAGTGAGCAACACATTCAAGAATCTTTATTACATATTAAGACATGTTTCCGTGTAAGACTCACAGTCATCTATAATGACCTGTTTAGGAAAAATATGCCAGAAGTATACTGCAGAGCTCTTGCTGCAACTGAGAATGTGCATCCACATCCATCAGTAGGATGGAAAAAGTATTGCTCCATTCAACAGCTGACAGTGATGAAATGGAACTTGTGCTGTTATATGTATGTGGTGATGATGGATGTCCAATGACCTGAACAGATTTCTTTCTTCATCTTCAGTGATAACCACATTCATGCATGAACTTTTCATAACTTCATTTTTTTTCCCCTAAATTCCTGAAGGGCAGATAATGACACTTCCTAATTATCAAAGAAGGATTCAGAATATTTGGGGAAATAATTCCTAAAACCTATGACAACATCATCAATGGGTTATTTTGTTAACAGAAATATTTTGCTTTAAAATTCTTCACATTCAGAAGTTGCGAAACACTCAGAATGAAAGAATAATAATAACAAACAAAAAGCAAGCACAGAGCAGGTTATGTGTAACTAGCATTAGAATGGAGCAAGGGTGCAGGTTTTGGAACGATGAGCACCCGTTTCATCAGCCCAGCTTCCCACGGCTTCCAAATTCTTACTGACAGTTTCAGCTGGGATGACTGTTCACATTCTTTTCCTGAAAAGATACACAAGCAGCTAACAAAAACCTTTCCATGTCACTTTTACTACGGAGTTACTATTACAAGTCTGAAAGGTTTGTAGAGTGTTCTTTACTTTGTGCTGTAACTAGCCTTATTGTAAAAATAAACCCATCTGCAGACATGTAGGCACCTGCCCCTATCTTTACCGTATAGAGGACAATCACAAGCTGGACTTCAACCCACCAGGTAAAATTAAGGTAAAATTAGCTTACTGACCTGAAAGCATGTTTTTTTCAGCAACAGAGAGCTCAAACCCACATGGAAGAATGTCTTGTGGAGCCAACAACCCACACGGGCAGAAAACAATCCGGCCTTGTGAAATTCCCCTCCATGGATCTGACAGCACAGAGGAAAGGCAGATCTATTACCCAGCAGCACTGGCAGGTCTCTGAACCCCAGAAGAGATGCAGTATCTAAGTGGATTGTCTCAAGTATCATTTTAATTACTATGCCTGAAGTGGGTGCTGAAGCTCCTTGCTAATCAGTTAGAATTTTTGACGAGTAACAGTGACATATATTAAGTATTTTGTCTTGATTTTAGGTGTCCTGACTCACTAACAAGGACCTAATTAAGTCAGATTTTCATTTGACAGGAGCTGGAGTCAAATAGGGAAAAGATGATCAGTTCCTATTCTGATCTGATATAATACACCATCATTTGGTCTTGTGAGTGAAAAGAGGTTATGTACTGATCTTTTACTTGTTCTAATCGCATTACATCAAACTGCTGGACTAAACACTTGCATATGTCCATGTACTCGTTTCTCTTTAACTAGCAAGACGATGCAGCAAGATACAAAATCATTTCAAACTGGTATTGATTGTGTCAGTGTTTTGCCAAACACCTCTATCTTTTTCTGCAAGTACTTCCATTAATCAAGATTACAAGGCTGTTTGCAATGTCACATCACGTACATCTATTTCCTTCCACGGGGCACAGCACAAAGACTACTCCTCTTCCTAGTTTTAATTTAGGACTTTCTCCCTCCTAGCATACAACACGTGAATGTCTCAAACGCTGTTTTAACTTAAAAGTCTGTATGAGTGAAGAGTCATTAACAGGATTTCTCTTAATTCTTAAGAGCACATTTCCCTTTGCTTAGTATTTATACAGTTCCATGCACAGAAATTACTCAACATTAACAACTTTTTAACAAGCCTTGCAGTCTACTTCACTTGCATCAGGAGTTAGCCTTTTACCATGTTTTAAGAGCTAATCGCTGAGTAAATACAAAGAGAATTTTGCTCTCAATTTTTCATCATTTCAAAGATCGCACTTCTTATTGCAACTTCTATATAGTGGGTTTTTGACAGCAAAGTACTTTTACGGAGCTGATATTTGGAGAATAACATCCTTGGTTGCTAAGGAGTGTTTCAGAGCAATTAGCTTTTACTGAGCAAATCCTACGGAATACTTCCCCAAGCTGCTGAAAGGCCAGCAGAGAGAACCAAATCCATAAATAGAGTGTACTGATCCTCTGGAAGCATTATGGCAAACTGACAGCGCTGTTAAGTGAGTTAATATTCTTACCTAAATGACCTGGACACTGCAGTATTTCAAATACAGCAGGAGAAAAGTTTTTCAATTGATTTAATTTTTATGCTCTTCCATTTTTTTCACAGACTAGCCCAATTGTTTGTAAGGATTGCACATGAAGCAATGTAGAAAGGACAGCGCGCATGCCCAAACATTGCTATTTATTTCAATCTGTTCCTCTGCATTTCCATGCCCAAGGACTTACATGACAGACACAGCTATTCAACAAACCACCAATCAACACTCCTGAAAGCAAGAAGAACTTTGGGTAAATGTCCCTTTCAAACTTCAAGAGATCTTTGTGCTGTTTTTAAGCTGCCATTTAAAGAACCATGTTCTGACACTTCCCCCATACCAATGACTTTATAGAATCATAGAATAGTTAGGGTTGGAAAGGACCTTAAGACCATCTAGTTCCAAACCCCCTGCCATGGGCAGGGACACTTCACACTGAACCATGCCACCCAAGGCTATGTCCATCCTGGCCTTGAACACTGCCAGGGATGGAGCATTCACAACTTCCCTGGGCAACCCATTCCAGTGCCTCACCACCCTCA
>JAOEHY010006198.1:0-39737 GCA_025447955.1 Psilopsiagon aurifrons | reverse complement strand
ACAAGTCAAAAACACAGTGCTGCACCAACTACTAAGAAGGAGAAAAATGACTGCTACTGCTGAACCCATGACAAAAGGGAACTGCATTTGCTATTGATTTTGTTGTTATTGATCAACTACAGCTTTCCTGATAAGGTTAATGAAAGAATGAGTCGTACAGTAGCTGTCAGTCACTCATGGGATGATGAGAAGACAAGAGATCTAATAATCCTGAACAAATCCCAGCTGCACCTGTCAGGGGTTCTACAGACAATAACTAGAATAAACCTAAGTTATTTTCCAATCTTGTTGCTGTAAAGAAAAACCAAACAACTGAGTTAATTTTTACAGTAGAAGACTCACTACTTAGATTGCCATCTATGTTGCCACAAAAATGCACTCTATTTTCTAAGACTGCTAGTTCTAACAGCTCCTTACACAAGGCTACAGCAAAGCTACAGCAAGAGCATCAATGGGTAGTGACTGACATATAATAAACTTTTTAAAAGAAAGAAAAATAAGAAAATGCAGAAAATACATGCAAAAAATACTTCAAATACACATTAAGTAAATTGGTAAATTGGAAGCGATTTTGAAATACTAGCTTTGAAACACTTATACAGTCATACACCACATCACCCGTAGTTCCTGAATAGACAACCGCAAAGTGACAGAACACTAGTATATTCTCTTTCTTCTTGTTTTATTAATGCAATAACTGATGACAAGCATTGTGTTTACAGTAAAATTATCTTTATTCATATTGTTTTTTCCCTGCCCTTGTGTTTTCAAAAACAAAGATATACTAACATTGCTTAAGAGCATTATATACCCACTTTCTCTGGTTATTTCATTAACAGATGACACTGGGGAATACACAGAGCATCCAGCACTCATACCAAAATCAAACAAAAAACCAAATAAACAAGTAAAAACAAAAACAAAAGCATCATAAGTCCGTAAACATAGATATAGCTTTAAACACAAATGTACAAAACCACATTGATCTTCCATATTAGTTTGCAGTAGCTGCTTACTGCTAGCTTATCTTGTAAGATATCTGTGATCACAGCTAACTGGGAACACTAACTTCTGAAATCTACTGGGTAAATCAAGACTTATCAGCAAGCCATTTGGATACATTCCTGACAGTTTCTGTTCATTGCTAACACATTATATTAATATACTAATAAGCTCGTAGAGACAAAAAACATCCAATTTCAAAAGCAAGACAAAAAATGCCTGTTTGTTAAATACCGTGAAGTAGATCTAGATAAACCTCGTCTATTTTCAGAACAGATCTGCATGTATAAAAACAGTCTGTTAAGATACTAACAGAGATAAAAGCCTGCTGCATGGAAGCCTTTAGAATTGCTCTCCACTTCCTCAAACTTGCACGACAATTTATAATAGACTGAAAATTAGAATTTGAAAATATATGCAATATAATTAATGTCTTATCTTTTTATTACATTACATATATATATTTTTGGGTTTTATAGATTCCATGTAACCATTTTCTGGGAAAAGGGGATGATCTGATTTTTTTCTGAGAAACAATCTATTTTACTTTCTTATCTCTATCTGTTCCAGAAGTGAGGCCAAGACAATGTTATGTACTTGAGCAACATACCCTTCTAAGCAAGCTAGGTAAGGAGAAAAAGATCAGAATTTAAAATACTTTCAGTGCACACATCATTTCATGAGCTATCAACCTGAGCCAACTAATAAATACTACCATGACTATTATTTTTTTATTATTCTCTGCTTTTGGGTAAGTCTCTGTTACCTGAACAGACCTTGCCAGCTACGTATATTTTTAAAACTGAATTCATAGACAAGTCAAATCCTCATTTCTCTCAAGTCAAATCCTCATTTCTCTCAACATGCAAGGCAAAGGAAAAAATCTATTTTTAAGAGCCTTTACTTTTTCAAACTACTTTCTTCTAGGAGCAAATATTCTTTTAAAAAGTTTTTATTAGTAAATTGCATGAAAAAGGCACAGAAATTCTTTGGTACAGTGCACATTTTCACTGCTTACCAAATTTTTCATGATAACAGTGACAACCTATGTTTCTATCTAGTAAATGATAGAATCATAGAATAGTTAGGGTTGAAAAGGACCTTAAGATCATCTAGTTCCAACCCCCCTGCCATGGGCAGGGACACCTCCAACCCGGCCTTGAACACCGCCAGCATTTTAGCATTCAGAACTTCCCTGGGCAACCCATTCCAGTGTATCGCCACCCTTACACTAAGGAATTTCTTCCTCATGTCCAATCTAAACTTCCTCTGTTTAAGTTTGAACTAGCTACCCCTTGTCCTGTCACTACAGTCCGTAATGAAGAGTCCCTCCCCAGCATCCCTGTAGGCCCCCTTCAGGTATTGGAAGGCTGGTATGAGGTCTCCATGCAGCATTCTCTTCTCCAGGCTCAACAGCACCAACTTTCTCAGCCTGTCTTCCTACGGGAGGTGCTCCAGTCCCCTGATCATCCTCATGGCCCTTCTCTGGACTTGTTCCAACAGTTCCATGTCCTTTTTATGTTTCGGATACCAGAACTGCACACAATACTCCAAGTGGGGTTTCACAAGAGCAGAGTAGAGGGGCAAGATCACCTCCCTCGACCTGCTGGTCATGGTCCTTTTGATGCAGCCCATGATATGGTTTTCTATCTGGGCTGCAAGTGCACACTGCCGGCTCATGTTCATTTTCTCACTGACCAAGAGTCCTAAGTCCTTCTCCGCAGGGCTGCTCTCAATCTCTTTTCTGCTCAACCTGTAGCTGTGCCTGGGATTTCTAAGAGCCAGGTGCAGGACCTTGCACTTGTCATGGTTAAACTTTATCAGGTTGGCATCAGCCCACCTCACAAGCATGTCACGGTCCCTCTGGATGGCATTCCTTCTCTCCAGCCTATCAACCGAACCACACAGCTTGATGTAATCTGCAAATTGATGTGCTGAGGGCACACTCAATCATACTGTCCATGTTGCTTACACAGATGTTGAACAAGACTGGTTTCAACACCGATCCCTGAGGGGCATCATTTGTTACTGGCCTCCAGCTGGACATGAGCCGTTGAGCAGAACCCCTTGCGTGTGGCCATCCAGCCAGTTCTTTATCCACTGAGTGGTCCACCTATCAAACTGATGTCTCTCCAATTTAGAGATGAGGATGTCATGAGACATTGTCAAACGCTTTGCAGAAGTCCAGGTAGATGGCATCAACTGCTCTACTCCTGTCTATCAGTTCCGTAGCTCCATCATAGAAGGCTACCAAGTTGGTCTGGCAGGATTTCCCCTTAGTGAAGCTATTAGCTGTTTTCCCTGTCCTTTCAGGGTTCATTTTAAAAAGGCAATAGTGTTCTGTATGGTAATTGATTGTACCCGATCATCTTATTCATGTTTTGCTCATTACAACAACAAAAGCTATTTAACTTGAATTACAGTAGCTATGATTTCAGTGTTTCTCTAACAACCATTCTCATATAATTTGAGAGCAGAAGTGAATCAGACAACAAGAAAACCTTTTTTAATTAATACTGTTCACCACTAATTAGGTAACTGATTAGACCCTTCAACATTTAATCTACCATGTTTCAAATTCTGTGCATGTCTCAGGCAGACAGGCAGGGGTTTTAGGTGAAAATTCCATCAGGGACACAGACTTACGTGGGTTGGCAGAACACCACAAAAATTTGGACGGATGAACACCCCAGCTTCACATCACATCTCTACTTCAGGCATGAATTCACAAAACAGCTGGAAAATGGTGAGCAACAAGTTCATGATTTAGGAGGCGTGGCATACATTTTTCCTTTTTCTCTGCATTGTGTAGATTGAAAGAAAACTGAGAATCCAGCATTTGACTCTGTATTTCTACATTAAATCTAAGCATGTGTTTCTGATCATTCTTCAGTCACAAAGATACTGAGACACCAAAATAAATACCTATATTTAATCATGCTGAGGGGGTAACAAAAATGACTGTCCTTGCTATACATCATTTACATCCCAGTATAATACATAACCTTTTTTTTCAAAATATATTTGAGGTTCTCTTATCTTTTATTGAACTGTATATAATTTATCATGATAATTTCTTTCAGATGCCATCAGCCAGCCAAAATAATAAAAGGAGACTAAATCTTCTATTTCAGTGGCATATATGAGTCATTAACTCTGTATCAAACATAATAAATTCATGAAAAGTTGACTTAATCCTCATTTAGATTGATTGCATTTCTTGGGAAGATTTCTGGGATAAGATTTAAACTGCAGCAACTCCAGAGAAGCCTGAGTTTTGCTGTGTTTTCAGGCAAAGGTGAAAAGTTTCTTTTGTTTTGGTACACTCTACCATTCTGGAAGCTTTTTTCTAGGTCAATAACAAACAAAATTAAATTTCCTGGTAATGGTAGAAAGCTGCCATTTACGATCACGCTCCTTCCTCTAAGTAGTGCTACCTAACAAAGAGGAAATTGACCTCTACTGTTGCCTAAGGTCTATACCTTGCATGAACTCTTGTTCACTGGAAATCGAAGCATACTTTCAGTTATGTTTGGTTCACTCATGTCAGTAAAGGTTTTTTTGCACAAATCTTTTCAACATATCCATAGTGACTATTTGCTTTTAGAAACTAAGAATTTGGCTCAAGTTATTACACATACTGTTAATTGTGTGTATGCCATCAAAAGGCATTTATTATTTCAAATAGAGCTTCAAGATATTTTATTGATGGGATAAACAATACATTTTTATATTTTTGAAATTCTAAGCATTTCTGCATGCACTTGTTTTTCCATCAACCAAACAGAAGCAACTGAGACACTCATGTTTGATTTTCTTTTGCTGAAGGCATTTTTGATTTTTTTTAACTTTGTCTCTCAGGAAGAAACACTCATCCAGAAACTATTCTTATCAGCACGACTTATTCTTCAAAATTAGGAGAATACAAAACTCAAGGTCAAGTGAAGAAGGAGGGAGTGGTGGTTCTCCATGCACTGAAACAGAAGCTTTGCTGCAGTCCGTGGTGCAGTCCAAGGTAAGGCAGACTGCCTCCTGCAGCCCATGGAGGTACATGGAGAGTAGATATCCACCTGTAGCCTGGGAAAGACCCAATGCTGGAGCAGAGAGATGCCAAAAACGAGGCTGTGACGCCACCTAGAAAGACCTGTGGCCCAATGGAGAGAGGAACCCAAACAGGAGAAGGTTTGCTGCAGCACTTGTTATCCTACAAAGACCCACCCTGGAGCAGCCTGTTCCTGAAGAACTGCACCACATGGAAGGGACCATGCTGGAGCAGTTCATGAAGAATTGTAGCCAGTGGGAAGAACTCACACTGAAACAGTCTCTGGAGGACTGTCTCCTGTTGGAGAGATCATCTCCTGCCTCCAGTCCCACACTGCAGCAGGTGAAGAGAGTGAGAAGGAAGGAGCAGCAGAGACAATGTGTGATGAACTGACCACAACTTTTTGAACTGAACCTTAGAATATGGAGGTAGGGTGATATTTTTTAGAGGGTTATTATTTCTTATCATCCTACTTGGTTATTAACCCCAAGTCAAGTCTGTTTTGCTCATTAACAGTAACTGCTAAGTGATCTCCCTGTCCTTATGTCAACCTACAAGTTATTCATGCTATTATTTTTCTCCATATCCTGTTGAGGAGGGAGAGTGATGGCGCAGTTTGGTGGGGCAGCTCACACATAGTCAACTTCAATTCACCCCTTTGTCAAAGATTTTCAGTTTCTACTCGAGTGAGAAAGGGAAGTTCAAAATCCAAGGTCCGCATTGTGACTCAATTGCGTTAAGGTCACAAATTAGGCAGCTTTAACCACAAAAGAAAACAGGTTTCGACTGAGCTTCTAGCAGAAACAATGTCACAAAAAGCCAAACCCATTTTAAAATGGAATATGACTGACAAATGAAAAAGGTTATAAGATGAGACTGCGAAAATTTGTAGAGTGTTGGACTGAGACACAGGAAGTTTTTTCCAGAACAAATGTTTTAGTGCTTCTTTTATGATATAGATGCTCCAGTTGACAGCTGGTGCACAAAAGACTGAGCTTCATATTTGGAAATTAGTCTTGTATTTGAAGTTAGAAAGGACTGGATGCTTCATTTCAGTTGTGGAAACCCAAATTTCTGTCTTGGTGTTACGGGAAGAGCTGGATATGAGAGAATGTTGAATCTCCAATAATGCAAATGCATTTCAGGAGAGAATGTGGAAAAGTCAATCGAAACTGCTAACTGTAAGCACAGACTTATTAACATCAGTAGTTCTAGAAATAGAAGTTCCTTATTTCCTCATTAAGACATGGTACATAACATGCGAATGGCTTACAAGAGACTTTCAACTTAGAATTGAAGCTGCTGAGTAGTACATCAGGGGTCTTTTGCAAATGAATTTAAAGATTAAATCATCTGCCAAATGAGACAACCATACGTGTCTTGAAGTCTGTGATCTTTTCTTCCTTCTCCACCTTCTCCTTCCGAACTGCTAAATTCAGAGGAGCTCAGAGAAGTCAATATTCTACTACGACTAAGGAAAAAACAAAACTCAAAATCTGACAACTGATCACAGGCAACAGCTCTATGATAAAATTAGTTTGATACTACTGTTTCTGTTCTTCCTTTCTCCTAACTTTAATTTGTTTCACAAAATACTTCCCAATGCCTATCACTTTACTTCCTTTTTCCTTTGTTGTGCATGCTGCCTTCCATCTCACAGAAGCAGCAAAACATATTATTTTAAAATTTCCTGGTCTATGGTGATCAAGTTATAAAACACCAAGAGAAAAGCAGCATAACAGGAAAACATGATCAGGACTACCACTGACCAATAGAAACCCAGAACTTCTGAAATAGAATATACACACAAAATGCATTAAAGAGATCCCAGATGACCTGTGCTATTTAGACCCCATGGCCTCTCAACACCCATGCTTGTCTGTTTGATGTATGTGCCTGTGGGTTCTGCCTCCCCAGTGGACAGCAAGTTTCCCTGGGCAGAGACTGTTGTCCTTCTTAAACACTGTTTTGTATATTACTGTTCTTGAATTTGTGCTATACGTGTCAATATAAAAGCCACATATATAATTACACCCATGAAAGGCACCATAAGATATTCCCATCAATACATGAAGCTAACTTGATTAAAACCTATCTTGATTTAAGATTTTTGAGTTCAAAGAAATCCCTCTCCTCTACTCCATTCTATTTCCATTGCAGAGTATTTTATTTCCACCTTCCTAAGAGACACACCATCGTTCCATCACATATTGCTGCACAAAACATATGAAAGCCTTAGTGAAAGTCCACGACCAATCCTATAAAGGTGGTTAGATTGATTCAACAGTATGTTGATGCTTTCTGACCTTAAAAACAGAGTGAATATTTCTTATTGCTAAAAGGAATTGTAACATATATTTCTCATGCATACTTAAGCATCCTGAATGCCAATAGACCTTGCAAACAATATACAATACAGACATACTCAGATATAAATTTTGAATTCATGTTTATGCAAAATATAAATCTGTTCAGATATGCAGAGTCCCATGGGCAAGTATCATCATGTAAACACTCTGGCTACGTTTCACATGAATACTTCAATTGGAAACTATGAGCACCCTATAGAATTCTGTTCAGATCCTCCAACTTGTGTAGCCAAAAGGAAAACACCTGGATATTTGGGGGGTGAAAAAATGCTATTGGCTGAGAATAGCATCAAAGTCACTATTAAGATGCACATCACATCCCTGTAACACAGAACTAGGTAGAGGATTCTGATTCAGTCAGGTGTTCAGTAGATTAGTTTAAATGCAGAGGAACGGCTTCAAATAAGACTGAGAAATAAACATAATTAAAAAAAGAACAATGAGACAAAAAAAACCCACAAAACAAGCCCAAATCAAAACAAACCAATCAAAAAACCCACAACAAACAAAAAATTAATAATAATAAGAATATTACCAGACTTAGGCAAAGCCTAAGTCTTTAAAGTTAAGGGTTGTTGTCATGGGGGCCAAGCAGTCTGTGCTGCATTAGAAAAAGCACTGCTAACAGGTCAAGCAAGGTGTTAAATCCTCTCTTTTCAGTGCTGGCGAGACACATCTGAAATATTGGGTTCAATTAAAGCAAATATGACTGATATCATGTGGCCAGTTCCATAAGCTAAGTACTCTCCAATGATAGAGTAAAGCTTTAAAATACTATAAATTTGTTTTATAAAGAAGACAGACAATATTTTATTGTATGTCTACCAGTGACTAATGATAGTAAATAGAGAAAATAAGTGTGATATATATACTAATATATAACTGATTTTTTTGAGATGCTAAATGGTTTTGTGTGATTTGCACATCAATATGCCACAGATTCATAACACTCATAGCCTTTCAGAGGTTCAAAAACCTCTTCCTATTTTTGCTTTCTCAAAGAGCTAGTTATACTTTTTAATCACAAGTATATCTGACAATACATTTTTTGCTGACATCTTTTAACATGATGATGTGAAACAAATGTATAACAGAAAGTTAATATGTATATTGGCAGGTAGACTGATGCTGTTTAAGAATCATTCAAGGCACAGAAAACATGGTCCTGGCCAGGTTTAAGACTGTATGAATTCTTTGTACAAATGTACAAATGTAAGTCTACCAAGTGTCAGCCTACACTGCATCAGATCACATAATTGCAATGCAGTATTTAGAAAAGAAGAGATGAATCCATAGGAAAACTTGATAGTTTTATGCAACAGAAAATCAGACTATACAGGGAGCCATGGATTTAATTATCAGTTCTGCACTTTCAAAATCTGTGAACAGTGCTGTGTTGCAAGAATCCAAACTGCCATGGTAGCCTGCATGGCAAAATTGACAAAAGCCAGTGAGCAAAATCATCACAGAAAAAAAAAATAAAAATCAAAACTCAACTTCCTTTTTCGTAAGATGCAACTTTTACTGGCATAATGTCATCAGATAGTCATAAAAATTAGAATGGCAAGGGTAGGATACCAATGGGATGTGGTTTAACTTAACTTGCCCTCAAGAGTATTTTTATCCAGTAATGTTGTCTGAGAAGGAAGCTGACATTTTATTGTTTTATTTCTGATTCATCTGTGCTAGATATGCAAACACAAAAGTTGTAATAAAAAGACACAATTAAAATAATGAAGAAAAAAACAAATCAGACATACTTTGGATTGTACTGCAAACCCATAATACTCCTGTATTTTTTTTCAGGGTTATACAAATACATATGCCCTGGCATCAGGAATAGTTGTGTCAGCCTAGCATTTGATAAGTCTCAGCAGAGAGATTAGAAAGGACAACATATATCCAAAAACTTAAAGAATTAGAATTATTTGAATGCAAAGGTAGCTGTTAATAATCAGGAATAGAGCAACTGACGCTGCAAGTTGTCAATGTGCCAGAATAAAATAAACATTCAGGGAGAAGCAAATGCAAAATCTCTGAGATGTAAAATATACTTAAAAAAGAATGGAACTCACCTCTATTTCAGTCACACATTAAGTCCCATAGGGACATGAACATATCTCCTCCCCTTAGTATTAATCACACACTCTTCCTCTCCCAACAGCTACCCTAGCTTGCCAATAAAAGGTTTTGCTTAGATCCTAATACACAGGTATTTAGACAATAAAGATTCTGCCACATAAGTGCTGTAAATAGACGGTTTATAGTGACATAAACAACTTTGAAGACTAAATTTCTCTGTTAACACTTCGAGTTTTCCTCTCTGCATCACCTTGCATAAGCAAGAAGCATTTACTGTTTGTACTATGGGTACTTGAAGGATTTCACAGTTCTAGTATGGTATTTCTATTTTTACTGCTAGGAAAAGGCAAAGTGGAACTTAAGTTTGATGTGTAAAAATGTATTTCTGAACACAAGGTGCTTTTAATCTTGCAGTGCCCAGTATATTCGATCTAGAAACAGTAACTGACTTTTCTGCTGCCAGATGAAACTGAAAGTTTGGACATTAGCAACATCTGTAATCAGATAAGCATTCGAGAAAGCCAGAAGATTTTATTTCAGTGAGTGCTTTGAAAATGTAAGCTGTGAGTGAAAATCAAGGTAAGGAACTCCAGTGGACTAAGACCTTCAAAGTCATCTCACATTGCTACCTTTTGTGTAAGAATGCCCTGCTACATTTTGCTTAACAGTTAAGAAGAACATGTGAAAAAGTTGTCTTTAACCTCAAGCCTACTCAAGGTGACCTTGGATTTAAGATGCAAGATGGTGTGTGAAGTTAGAAGGAAGAATTCTACAGCTGAGAAACCAATGTGGGAAGCTCCTTTTTCGCTGTCATACCCTCTTGAAGATTTATTTTCCCAAAGATGAAAAAGCTTTAATTTTGCAATGAATTCAAGGGGTGAGTGATTTTGTCCTCCCTTTATCATTGTTAACTGTCATGAGGGTCTTCTCAAATTGAAGTCTTCTCAGGTAATTTGTTTTTGTACATTCTAACACTACAAGCAATGAGTGTTGCATTACTACATACATAGTGTTTAACATTGCCACAGTTAAAAGCTTTTGAATGCATCGTGAATATACACAGTCTGACAGTCCCTACTCCAAAGGGAGTGAATTCACCCAGACAATGTGTAATGGGCCACTCCAGAAAAAGCTGTAATAAGGACCTAGTGATTTCAATCAGGATCTAGGCAGAGTTGAACTAAAAGCCTTGATCGTGGAAACCCATGCATTAGCATGAGTGACTGCTGCAATCTCAGCACATACCTCAGCATTAGTAGGCATTGACTTCAACATACTACTTGGGTGTACTGCTTAAAAAGAGGATGTTCCTGCGTAGTGGTGCAACAGCATAATGCTTTCATTGAACACTGGCACACCATCTAGCATGTTCAGCACTGTAGATGTAAAAACATGTAAAAGTATGCAAAACCATGCAAAGCTTGGCTTACTTGGTATGCTGCAATGATGTGATAAGCAGTGAAACTGCTGAACCTCACCACAGATGGGATCAGCATGAAATGATCAACATGAACTTGCTTGCATACCACCTATAACAGATCACCCAAAATCAGAGGAACACACAATAGCAAACACTTTTTCTACCATTTCTGTTCTTTATCAGCTTTGAATGTCTCTGCCTTTTGTACTGACATCCTGGAAGAACTGATTACCTACTCAGAACAAAACACTAAGAGATACAGGAAGCTAAATATGACCATGAAACAATGAAGATCTCATGAGGATGAATAACAAAGTGACTGGAGGCCAGTCTCAGAGCAATAGCAATTTGCAATTTGACCACACAAGAAAGAACTGAAAGCTGAAAGTGACATTAGATTTTCTTTTTCTTTTCTGTTTTCTTTTCCTTTTTTTTTTTTTTTTTTTTTTAATAATGTAATTTTAAATAGAAAAACCCAGGGCAACTGATTAGATGTCAAACAAGCAGGCAAAGAATTGTGGCATCACATGGCAATCAGAAGCATAAGCTAATGTTCTGCTAGATAAGATTGAACAACAAAGGTTCTTAAAAGTAAAAACAAACCAGCAAAAGCAGACAAAAAGAAGTGACATGATCCCCTTTTATTGTCTTTTTCTAAAACCATTACAATAGCATTCTATGTAGAAATAAGAAATGCAAAACTGCATTGCCAATTTCAAAAAACAATGCTAAAGTAACTAAGATAAAAGTGACAGCTGAATGAGTAGGTAAAAAAGTTAAAAAGTTACACAAAATATCGGCCTAAGGGATGGGGAGAATGTGGTGTGAAAGAAGTAATGAATAAAAACCGTAAAAAAGACCAACAGTCTGCCATAATAAGAAAATGTTGGCTATCAAGGCAGGAGGTGATGCACAGAGTAAGAAGTGAGATCTTTGATTTGTCAGCACTGAAATAAGAACTGAGTTTGCATTAGTAGGAAAGATTATTAAAAAATAAACTTCAGAAAAATGTAAAAGATAAAAGACCCTTCTTACTGAACAGCTGTATAAAAATGGAGAGTGGATTTGGAGGATCCTGTGGTGGAACAAGTGGGAATAGACAGATCTTAGCTATTCTAATCCTCCTCATAAAACAATGGACTCCTTTCATCACCTTTTGGTTGCAATTTTTGGGTGATATGTGACCCCATTTAAGTCAATAGATTATTATTTGACTGTAGAACAAGGTACAACTATTCTTCCACAAAGCAATAATCTTGATTTGGGATTTTTTTGCCTCTTCCTCCAGAACTGCTTCAAACAAGGCACTACTCCTAAATAAAACCTAAAAATTCTATAAGGAGGTTATTCCCAACCAAGATTATTATTTTACTTTCCTACTAATAATGCAGCTATTGAATCCGAAAGAGAAGGGTCTGGAGCTTCAGAAGTTAGCTTTTGTTAACTTCCTCCCTCAAAATCTCCCACCAGTCACCCAAACAGTGAAATCCATAAGCAATACTCATCTATTCTACTCTTTTGGTGTAGCAGGGTGTATGAAAACAGATAAAGTTGTTAAATCAATTAATTACTAAGTTGCATAATTTCCCAATATTCGTGTGTGCTCATACATTCCAAAAACTTCATCTTTGTTTCACAGAAATCTCTCAAAATAGCATTTTCCTGTCTGCACTTCCAAATGTTTCTTCCTATTTAGATTTTGTTCTTTCCAAACTTTCTCCCTTATGCCAACAGTCATGTACATTCTACAACGATTAGTTTTTTCTTAGCTGTCTTCTCTCTCCAGCTTCACTACTGCTATAAGCAGAGAAACAAAACAACACAGAAATTCCCTCTGACTTTTGGGGGCATTATGTATCTTTTTCCAAACAGCAAAAAAAACCAAGCACTTTTTAGCTCAGCGATCACCTCCCCACCCACTCCTCTGAGGCTGCCTCTAATGAAATCTCATAACTTTGTAAATATTGATACTTCTCTGAAAGCTTATCCAAACTCCCCTGGTTCATCATAACAGAAGGGAGCTCCAGCCTTTGACCTTTGATCCTAACTTCTGTTTTTCTAAATTTTGAGCCAAACATTAGACTAAACAAAGTTTTGCAAATTTAAACTTTATTTCAATGTATCCAAGACAGAGAAAATCATACAGCCACTTCCACACATTTTAAGAATAGATTATTTAAGTCATACTACTGGTAGAAAAGATTTCTGTCCTGTTGAAGGGAAAAATGGTTGGTTTATCATATGTATTTTCCACTCACCAGTGTTGCAAAGGGGAAAAGAAAACTGCCTGTGATTTACAAACGAAGCAGGTCAGCATATAAGGCTTCAAATGTTTCTAAGGTGACATGGAAGAAAGTGCTCAGGTATGCTATTTTACTATTCAACTTGAGCCCATTGTAGCAAAAGTGTTCTCTCTCTTGAAAGCCAGCCAAAGCTAGACTGTCTCAGAAGCCTACTAGCTGTAATTCTTTGTGCTTTCTCCTTTTCTCCTACTATTTACAGTCTCCAATTTCCCCACAATTTGTTTCCCTCTAGCGACAGCTGTGACTGTTCTGGTCCAGAAGAAGCGTCCGTTGTCCGCCAGGCCCCGATGCCACTGGTCCCGCGAGCCGGCAAGGGGCTGACGCTTCTCCCCGCGTTCAGCACCTTGGTCAGCGCCACCACTCCGCGGGCGGATACCCGGGGGAGGGCTGCTTGACGCCACGGTTCCCCCAGTGACATGAGACGGAAATCATTCATCCCTGCCCGCACTTCTCTTCGCTAGTAGATCAGATACGTTGGTAATAAAATATAGGTGCCATGATGCACTTCACTACATAGCAAGGAAAAAGAATTCCAGAGTCGGTTTGCAACAAGAAACTGGCGATCATTTTTACAGCTTTTGTTGCAATTCTGGAGAAAGGCTGAGGGTGGAATGCCTGTAAAATGTCCACTTTTGTCAGCGGCGTGATGACGTTATTTTGACTTTGGACGGGTAATTCTTATTGATGCAAGTGAGGTTTGTGAAGATTGTGTAATGAATTTGTATTTTAATAACGATTCTGGTCTATTCTAACAATGATAATAACTGGGTTATAAATGATGCTGCAGACAAGCAACAACTAACCTGGGTTTTACAGAGCTGCAATTATTCACTATCTCTGTTTCTCCAGATTATGTTCAAATTTCATTATGCTCAAAACAATGCCCTCGGGAAAAGCATCTGCAAAGTCCAGAACACATCTGTTCTAGCTCTGCAAGATTTATATACATTGTTACGTAAATGCACAGTTCTGCAGAAATAACCAAAACTAATCTCACCCTTTGGTTTAAATACAGTTTACAGACATCGCTTTTTATGGAAGGCAGCCTTACTCCTAAAACTCTGAAAACTGATTTTGCATCATTTCAGTTAGGAAAGACTTATCAACACATCCTACTGACTCTCCTTTTCTTAAAGTAAAAAAATGAAGGCAACCTTACCAGTTGGTTTTGACCCCATATCCAAGTTTGGTAGAGTTCTAAAGTTTCTGAATGACAGATATACAAATGCTGCTTTGGTTCAAATCACACATTTTCTGGATCCTTACTGTTATTCAGCCTCCACCCCTCCTCCATGCAGCTTTCTAAAATAACTGCTGTTCTGTCAGTTGCTGGCAGAAGACACATCTGCAATTACTCTTGACTTTTTAATTTTCCTGCCTATTTAAAGATCTTGGATTTAAGTTCATAAATCTTTGAAATTATCTTTCTTCCTAGAAAAAATACCCATAATGGATAGGAGCAAACAGTTAAATTTCAAGTCAGCAAAATAACAGGTTGTAGTGAAAATCTCCAGATTACATGTGTTTAAAAGTTATCCATGCAAGCTGTTTAGAAATTAAAAATAACTCACTTCTGAAATAAAGTGTGGCTTAGGTTACACAAAAGTACCTTTCCCCGCAGCAAAGGCCTGGAATCTACAGACTTTGCTGTCTGATCAGGTGACTGCATTAGCAACTGCTCCAGTGGCACCTTAATGTGTAGGAGTTGTGCATAAGTCATGTGAGCTGCATCTGCCCTCAGGAAAATGCAGGAACCTATGCTGTATTAAACTGTTATGAAACAGACTTAATTCAATACATTTTAGTAATCATTGCAGCTCCTTACAGTCTAAACCTTATAGAGGACAACTGGCCAGTTATCCTGCAAAGAATCATATTACTCAATATATCCATGTGGTGACTTGGAAATTGAGCTTGTTTTATGGACTCAGAGACAGTATGGTAGTCTGCAGTGCAAAAGTGAACAGAAGGGCAAGTGAGCTCATACTCTTTTAACTGAACATCCTTGGCTGCACTGTGCTACGTGACCCTGACCTATTACAGCTTTTAAATCTGTGCTTAATTTTAATTGTAAGGGTAATACCATTTATTTCAATTCTCAAGTGTCATCATAAGTTGACACTTCTGTTCAGGCTGAAGAATCATTACTAGTGGTTGAGCACTATTACAAGGAAAAAGGAAAAAAAGCCCATCTTTTCTAAAAACTGGAAGTTTTAATCTGGAATTATACAAAAGTATTTTCATCTGTCTGTGCAAATTCTACAAAGCTATTCATAATACTACTGTTCAGAACAGAGCCACATCTTTTTATTCTCTCTTACACGTTTCTATTTTTATACTACTCTCCTACCCACAAGCCTTTCACTCTTGAAAATAAGCTTATTTTGTCATTCAAGTCCTCCAAATCTTCATAATTTCCACAAGTAAATTGTATTGATTCACAGCAAACCAGTAATCTTCACAACTATGATCAATCTGAAAACTTTTCCTTTTGTGGCAAATTTAGAGCAGACATACTTACATAAACTAATAAATAAAATGGGGTTTCAAGGAAGGCAGGAAAAAAAAAAGATCCATTTTGAAGGAAAAGATTTTTGAGTCTGTTCCAAAGCTTAATTTAGGAAGAGTTCTATGAGAGTCAGACAACTAATCAGAAAAAGGAAAAGATGCATCTGCTACAACGTTTTCTTGGTGTCACTAAAACATGCAGAGCCTCAAAAAGACTCGTATCTTTCCTTTGATCAATCCCTTTCAGGTTTATGTTCAAAATTTCTCTGAAAATAAAATTTAGACATCTTTGACAGAATGAAGATGGATGGCCTTATGCTTTATGCTTATTCCTGATTAATCCTTTGCTATCTGGGTGTTACTCTGCTCCACACATTTTTAGGACCTTAGTCAGCATTTTGAGGTATTATGAAGAAACTGCAAGGTGAGCACACTTAAAATTTTACTAAAAGTATGTTCAGTGTTAAAGTTCAAACAAAAAATTTATTCTGAGAGCACACATTTGATATTTCACCTGTCTGCTGTCTGTACCTTCTAAAGTGTTCGCTTCTGTGTTTTAATATTAAAGGGGTGTGTGTATATATATATATATATATATATATGTATTTCCTTCTCACAGTTAAAATCAGATTGTCATTGGGTGGACTGTTGCAATTGCAGAGAGTTTTGTAGCTTCAAGTAACAGTTTTATTTCAAACACTTGTTTAACAGATATATTTATATATTTAAGAATATGTGCTCATGATTAATCTCCTAAGGTACTCTTGATTGTGCAACTGTCTGCTCTTCATGTTGAAAAAAACAGATAGCCACTGGTTACTAATCTCAGGTTTTATTTATAATTTCAGTGAATGAGCTCCTTCACATTACTGTCTATTCTAGTGATAGGTTTAAAATGTGCATCTCACCTTGATTCTATACCCTCATACGACCATGTGAAAATTCTTACGTGTTATCAACATTCCTAAATGTTTCTCATTTGTGTATACTGAGCAAGTAGTGATAGCATAAGGGTTAATGGGATTAAACTGAGAGAAGTTAGGTACAGACTGGATACAAGGAAGAAGTTCTTCACTGCGAGAGTGGTGAGGCACGGGAACATGCTGCCCAAGGTAGTTGTGAATGCCCCATCCCTGGGAGTGCTCAAGGCCAGGTTGGATGAGGCTTTGAGCAACCTGGTCTAGTGGAAGGTATCTCTTTCCATGGCAGGCAGTTGGAACTAGATGAACTTTAAGCTCACTTCCAACCCAAACCATTCCCTGATTCTAGGATCATGCCTTTCATTCATCTCAGGTGACACTGGTCTCGGACTAATAGGACTTGCATATGGGCCAGCAGGAGGCTTCACAACAGATACTAGCTTTACACTGAATTTATTCTATGCATGCTTGACAGCTGCATGATAGCAACAGCCACTACTGACTAGGTAATGGAGAAGAGGAGAGAGAAACTTTCACAGTCTGACACAACTGCACTTATTTACTTACTTGCATTCCTAACTATAGAAGTTAATTTCTTGATTAAAAGGACAAACACATAGGTTGAGTGAAGTTATTTCACAATACAGCATATTAACTTGTGAAACTGCAACTGAAACTGAACAGTAGGTTTAGTCTACACGAGGTCACTAGTTGAAAACAAATTTAGACAGTTACTCAGATCTCCACAATACATCTAAAAACTAAGCCTATTCTTATGAACCACACAGGGTTTATTTTATGTCACCTATAGCCAGTTATTTCTAAAGCCAAACAATCCCCAAGAGACAAAGCACACCACCATCCTGCATGACATTCAAAGCAGAAGAAAAAAACATTGGCTTTCTTTGGGTTAAGCATACTGGTAGCAGAGTATGGTCACAGTATGGCCACAGTATAACACTGCAAGGTCGCAGAAAGTAGAACCGAAAAGGGGCAGAAACTTCTGCTTCAGACCCTGGTACCTCAGTTGCCCAGGGCTCCTGAGCCTCTTGCTGAATGGAAGAGACAGAGAAGGGCAGTAATAAAGGGAAGTAGAAGCTTGGGGAGGAACTCAAGTATTAGGGAATTTACCAAGGAGACTACCAAGGAGCTAAGAGGTGTGTGGGCAGTGGAGAGGAAGAAAAGCAGATGATGACCAACTGAGAGGTCCACTGGTGTAGACCACTCAACAGAGATGTGCCAACCGCATTACTGGACCACCTTGTTAAATCTATTCTGCACTTTCACAATAGCTCATCTACATAAATCTTCCTGCAAGTTATGACAATGACTTGTCCTACTCCCTGCAAATGGTTGTTGTGTACTTTCACATCTTCAGAGATTGTACATAACAATTACAAGGAGTCATCTCTGCAAGATTCTGTATGTACAAGGAGATAACCTGTAGATTCTAGCACCTGATCACAACTAAAATGAATACATTCTGCAAAAGGGATTAAAAATGTTTTCTGACAAAACTCTGAAAATCACAGCTTTTTGGCAGTTAATGGAAAAATAACAAAAAAGGTAGGGCTGTGTGTGTTTGTGTGTGTGTACATTTCCATATGAGCTTATATTCCTGACAGTCTGCTATTTTCTAAAAGTTCCTTCCCCAATATATTTGAAATTATGGAATGAAATTACTGTTAGTGATATGTGGAAAGATACTTTCAAGATAATATATTTTTGCCTGTAGGAATGAACATGAACACTGAGAAACTATTTGCTCTGTATCACATTAGCTTATTTGGAATAAACAAAGCCTTGACATATCCCACATATGCTCTTAAATTGCAATCTGTGAAAACGATAGTTTTGTAAAAAATGAAGCTAGACAAATTTCCAAGCTTCAGTTACGCTTCAGAGTCCTGTTTGGGTGTGGATATGTTTAACTACAGGTCTGCCATGAGAAAGCTTTCTATTGTAAAATGAACATGTGTAATGCATCAGTACTTTTTATTTTCCTGTAAGAACTCTGTAAGAAGTATAATCACTTGCAATTCTTAGCTTCACCCACACTGAATTGCTTTACTGAAGCAGCTCTCCCACTTCTTCCATTACTGCAGATATTTTTCTTTTTATCTATTGGGAAAAAAAATAAAAAATCAACAAAACCCATCAAAACTTACATTTAATTAAAAATAATTAGAGAACAAAACAACTCATTAAAACCAAATCCAGCAAAAGATTCTTCCAGTCAGCTCTAAATGATACAACACCATTCTATGACCAGAATTCCATCTATCTGGTGGCAAGATAGTCCATACCACCTACATCCAGAACAACAAGAAGGCTCTATTACTCAATAATTAATTTCAACTCTAATAGCTAATTTAGGTCTTTTATCCTTTGTATATAGTATTACTCTATTTGCAATATTAAGCCAGGTGAATTGGCCTGACTTGCTTTATAGATGTTCTTGGATGCATAAAGCTGTGTTCACATACCTGCCGTCAGCAAGACAGAACTCATCCTTCAGGAAACAGTTTACAGCACAGCTCTTGAAAAGCCGCTGCAAAATCTCTTTAAATGTGAATCTCTTAATTTTAGCTTTGTAAAAGTATTTGGTTAAATTCCTGCTATCAAACCATACCCTACAGTTAATGGAGGCACTTTCAGAAGGTGACCCACATATTTGTAAAACAGATGTGCAACACAGGCAGGATCAATTACTATTTGCTTCTTTCAAGTGGTAACAGAAGGGGTCTACACAGCTTGAGAAGCTAAGTGCCTTCTCAAGGTACTAGATAATTAGATAGATGAAATTTTGGATCTCCTAACTTTGATCCCATTCTCATTGCTTAAAGACAGTCATAGCTCCTTTCAGGGTCTTTACTACCCATCTTTGACTTATTTTACATTCAAAACCTTCAATGAATGGTCAGTACTAAAGATAAGCTGAAAATCTCACATCACATGCTGCCATACAAATGACATTACATATTTGTGTACTTCAAAACCACCATTGTTACCACAAACAAACTGTCCTGGATTCAGCAGCAGCAGCCATTTTTCTCCTTCTTAGCAGCTGGTGCAGTGCTGTGGTTTTCACTTTCGGCCTGGGAACAGCACTGATAACACTGATGTTTTTGGTTGCTGCTCAGTAATGTTTACTCTGACCAAGGACTTTCTGAGTCTCATGCTTTGCCAGGGAAGACGGGAAGCTGGGAGGAAGCAGAGACAGGACACCCGACCCAAACTAGCCAAAGAGGTATTCCATACAACATACAGCACATCATGCCCAATATATATACTGAGGGCAGTTACCCAGAAGGGTGAGATCACTGCTCAGGTCGGGCTGCTTATCAGCCAGAGGGCGGTGAGTGGTTGCATTCCTTTCCCTCATTATTTCCCTTATCATTATTATTAGTGGTGGTAGCAGTAGTGTTTTGTGTTATACCTTAGTTACTGGACTGCTCTTATCCCAACCTCTGGGAGTTACATTCTTTCAATTCTTCTCCCCATCCCTCTGGGAGTGGGGGGGGGAAGAAGGGGGGCGAGTGAGTGAGGGCTGCGTGGCTGATTTGCTGACTGGGTTTAAACCATGACACAAACCCAACAGCCAGTATTTAATATTGGGGGAAGAGAGGGAAATTCTTGAGTGGTCTCATACTTGCAACTTTATATCTCTAAGGTGTGACTACAGGATGTACTAGCACATGGATAACACTTTTAATTTAGCTTGAGAAGGTAGCTCTTCAATAGCAAATTAACAGGAAGAGTTTCCGTGGATGGTAAATATCCATGTAGCTGTTCAGAGGATCCAAGAAACTGGTATCTCTGTATCTTCCATTTGCCAAAGGCAAAACAATGGGAGCTTATCAGTAGTTTATATTTTTTGTCTTCCCTAAAAATATGACTCGTAGCTTTGTTTTCCATCTTCTCTTGTAACTGTGTTTACACATCCAAATGCCAAGGGCATATGCCAAGTCTCCAAATAGTTTTCAGAATCATCATTATTTGGGCTCCCTATAAAATAATTTAGATGGCACTGCATAGGAGAAACCACCATCATTCACCTATAAGAACTCTGCTTAGTAGGAGGAAAAGAATGATAAAAGCAATGCATAGAATCATCATCATTTAAATGTGCAGATGGTGCAAGAAAGCTCTTTGTGAAGTGGTGAGCAACGAATTTACTGTGGAGTAGCAGGCAGACTAGCAAAGTTTGCTTTCCAATAACTGATTCTGCTTAAGTATCTTCATTTAAAGAGAGCTATGCCCACCCAAGCAATCATTTGAATGAATTAAAGACAACTTTTAGGCTAACATTCAATTCACTGTCTGATGGTGAAAAATGAAAAGAACATGCAGAAGACTGAATTTAGGAAATTATAGAGAAGTTTATGTTATGTGAAAGTACATTTTATGTTGGGTTGCTTTGTTGTTTTTTTTTTTCTATGTACCAAACTTCGCACACGCTATTATGGGCAAAATTTATTAAATGCAAACCAGAAATTTGTGTTATACCAAAAGGTTGCTTTTGGTCATTTTAAATATTTAACTTTTTATGTTAAATGTATTTTAAATGCAAGACATATCAGCTTTGTTTCATAATGATTGTAATGACAGACTGACTTGAAGGGCACTGTCTGTGGAGGTGAAAGAGTACTTTCCCATCTATAGCTTTTCAGACTAAAATATTGTCAGAAAATAAGTTTCAGTGGTAGATACTGCTCATACTTGTGACAAGAGAGGATAAAAATCAAGGAACAGTGTTCATCATTACAACGCTGTTGGAGTTCAGCCTTATGAAACCCAGAGACAAAAGTCAAGATGGTGAATTCTAGCTATCACACTTCATGTTGGTCTTTCAAGAATAGTTTAAACAGCTTCAGTAAAGTCTTCCACATGAGACCCATATGAAAAAAAGGTATACTTAATGCATGTATTTTGTATCTGAGTTTGAATTGAAATCATTTCCAGGATGGCACACTACTACCTCACCTCAATTACATGGCAGAGCAAATCCTGACATGACACCTAGTTCAAGGTAGAGGTCTCCTTGAAGACTGATGCTGTAGAATAAATGAAGAATTTCAGAGTTCCACAACACTCATTTCATTTTCCAGTCTCCAAATTTTTGAGGCCAGTTCATCTTCCATTAATAACTCTTCTTCTGGAGTGAAAGAAAATGTTCACTTCTAAATGACACAGGGATCAGATTAAACCGTATTGCTTCCCAGTAGAAGAAAGTTCTAACAAAATTCAAGGTTGTGGAAAATGCAAAATCAAGGATAATGGACTTCTGCATTTTCTTTGAAAAATTTAGAAGTGAGGAAGAGTATTCTCAGAGTGGCTTTTCTATCTCTGCTGTCCACAGAGGTGCAGTATGGCAGCTGAGGAAGAAAGGAGGATCTTTTTTCTGTCATGTTATGAGAAGGGTGACCCTGAGAAGATGCACCATTTAAGAAGAGGAAAAAAACGAGAGAATTTATAAAGTGACCTGTAGCTACTACTAGGCATTTATTAGCAAATATGGACTGCAGCTGTTGGCATAAGTTTGACATTCCAAGGAGAGATATGGAGTTAACCTTAATTTGTACCAGGGGAGGTTTAGATTGGATATTAGGAAAAATTTCTTCACCAAAAGGTTCATCAAGCACTGGAACAGGTTGCTCAGGGAAGTGGAGGAGTCACCATCCCTGCAGGTATTTAAAAGATGTTTAGATATGGTGGATATCCTTATTGACATGGTGGACTTGTCAGTGTTAGGTTTACAGTCAGTCTGTGATCTTAAAGGTCTTTTCCAACCTAAATGACTGTATTATTATATCAAGGCAAAACTTAAAATGGTCTATTTACCCTGAGACTCAAAACTGTTACACCCTACATCTTCCACCACTCTTTGGAAAGAGGTGTTACCTAGCATCAGAATGCTATGTTGTCTATCACTGATACGAGCTGGAGTAAGTATTTTCAAAATAAAAATTAAGTCTTACATTAGTCTTCTAAGTACCTATAATTAATTTCATTTTCAGCAGGGAACACTTTCTGGTGATTTGCATTCCCTAAAAGTGAGAATATGTCAAAAACTTGCAAGTTACCTTCTCACCCATTTGAGGTGTGCCTGCATGTGTGCATGCATGCATGTGTGCATGCATACATGTGTGCAATTAAGGCATTTACTTGAATTACAGAGTTCACAATAGCGACTTTTACTTTTTCTAGGGACAACACTAAGCACAGTTAGTTTTAGTAAATACTGTTACCTGTTTCACTTCCAAGCAGTTAAACAATACTGAATTTTTCTACAACAAAACTGATACTGTAATGTAAGGTCATAGGTGAACACTGACACAAAGAAAGCTGACAGAAAAGACTAAAAATCCAAGAAGCCTGCATTCAGATTATTCATTAGTAGATATTGAAACACTCCTAATAGAGCTTAATCAGGCTGAATGAACATCATTTTTTCATGAATCTCACTGTCCAGTAATGACAATATTTCTTCCAACCATTCAGATATGTGTGCTACTTTTACAGGCTATATAAATTGTTACCTGAAGAATTTCCAGCACCACTAGAAAAGAGCAAATCTGACTCAAGACTTGTCATCTTCATTCACCACTTCCATACCAAAAACTATGCCTATAACAGCAAATAAATTTTCTCAATCTGCTCATTAGCTAGGAATTCAACTTCTATCCCTCAACTTCCCAAATTGCTCCATCCCTTACACAGTTCACCAAAAAGATAAATGAACTGATTTGTCACAGCATGGGGATGTGCAATAGTTTCACTGAATTTTTGCTTACAGACTTTTCCTTGCCTGGATGTATGGTAGCTAACACCATGTGGACAGACGCTAAAACTAGTAAAAATATGTGAGGACCTTCACATTGTCCAAAGTGTGCTAAAGTAAAAGGAAGGCACAGGATGAAATCTCAGAGAAACAGCAGCCACTTGCTTCTGCTTCACTCTTCCCTCAGATCTACTATACACAGGCATTTGCCTCAAGGGGCAGGAGAGCACCTTCTTATTTTTTACCAAATGAAAAATATTCTGTTTTGAAGGCATCTCTACAGCATTTTGCAGCACAGGATGGCTATAATAGTGAATAGCAACTGCACTGTGATTATAAAAATCATAATTCTGTAAAGAATTTGTTTCTACTGAACAAACAGCCTGTGATAAATCTGATGTTGAACTAACTACAGCTTTTCCAGTGCTAAAACCATTCTCTACTCAGAAGATAAATGGAAAAGTCCCCAAACCTCCCAAAATGAAGAGAGAGAGGGACAGAAGAGATTACAGAACAGATAAAATGACCAGACCAATAGCACATAATGGACACTGGTTGAGACTCAGTTACTGGGTTAACTTGAATTCATGAAAGAAATAGCTTAAATTTAGGTGATATCTAACCTCTTGTGCACCACCAAGCCTTTTTAGTCTGGAAAGAAACAAATATTATGAGATACATCTGGAGGACTGTATGCTCGCTCTGTATTGCTGAAGCCTTTTAAAGCTCTAAGGTAGGATCTGTGGATATGTGGATATGTATGAAAACATGGGGTATAATCAATGTAGCTTCTAGAATGGGAAGCCACATCTTAAAACCATAGAACTTCTTTGAAGAATTTGGCAAGCATTTGAATGAGGACATTTGATTGATTGCCCCGTTCTTAACACTGTTTTCTAGGTACATGCTACTCACTGTAGCTGGAGACACGGTATTGGCAGAAACAGATCTTTGATCTGACTCAGCACAGCCATTCTTAAATTACAAAGGCTCAAATAATTAAGGATGACCAGTTCATTTCAAATTTGTATTGCAAAAATATATACATACTTTGGTCAGTATAGAGAAAACAGGATTTTCAGACACAATTTGTTCTTTTGTTTTGATTTTGAAATGGCTGAAAGTTCTGAAAAACAGACACTTACTCTTTCCAAACAAGAGGTCTCCTGTTTCCACAAACAGAATGGAAAACACATCCATGCTATCATTAGTTAACTCTTACCAAAAAGCAAATTTTAAAAAGATAGCGCGCATATTCACCATGCTACATGCTTGTCTCTGAGAGCAAGAGCTCCAGTTTAGACACATATTCCACTAACCAAGCATTAAGGATGCAAAAGAACACAACATCAGCCCCTAAAGAGATTTTTAGTTCAACTTGAGATAAGAATTAGGAGAACTTGGCTAATCCCTTGGTGATGTCAACGGATCAATATTCAACTTAAGGGTATTGATAAGTGGATGCTGAAAATCAATACAGTTATTCTGAAGACAAACAAGAAAAACTCTCCTGAGTCATCAAGACAGCTCCTGGTAGCGCCAGCAACCACGTCATATGGTCTTTTTCACAAAATGATCACATACCAATTTTAGACCCATTTCTTGTCTCTGCTGCTCATATTGAAGAGGCCATTCTTCCAAATTACAGTTTTTGTCATAATCTTGATCAAGTTTCTTCTCTCCTCCTTTGCATGCAGGAGTAGTCCTTAAATTTCAGGAAATAAGTCTAAATCATAGGTGTGATTCTCTGCTGGAGAACTATCATCATCTTTCCCCAACACCATCTCTTGGACTAAAGAAACATAATTCCTCTACATTATTTTCAGATGAAAAATTAAAAAACAAGTTTAAACAGGACTTTTTGTAATACCTATGAATGCAAGCATTTTATGCCACTGTCGCAATCACTTTTCTCAACTGTAATTATCCTGGCTGGATGAAATCTGAGGACAAAACAGGTCCTATAACTCACAGACCCACATAATTTTCAAGTGTCATTTAAAAACATGCTATTTTTTATTTTTCATTTTTGTTTGACAGTTACTGGAGCTGAGTCCTTCTACATTCAAGAATCATAATATTTATCCTCAATCCATATTCAAAAAATGGGAGAAAGAATATGGCATGGTGGCAGAAACCTACCTGCATAATGAAATCTCATCCTCCACTTTCCCTGAAACATCAGGATTTCTGTCAGCTTTATACTAATTTTAATCTGTTTGCCCAATTTTTCAGCTTCTGAAGTTTGCTCCCGTTGAATACAGTGGAAAATATTTCTCTTTGCATAAAGGTGATTGAGAGCACTTTCTAAAGAAAGCACTGGGGCTGGGGGGAAGGAAGCTGAGAAGAGCCATAGCATCCTTATCTAAAGGAGTAAAGAGTCATCAGAAGAGCATAAACAAACAGATTCATCCTTGGTATGGTCAATGCTGTAATAATGCTGGTTTTCCAGTTCCAGTGAGATAATGGCATAAAGGGGAACAGTTTTATGAACCGCTTGCTTCTAGGATTTTCTTCTCCCTCTCAAGAAAATTTGCCTGTGCAATGTCACCTTCAACAAAAAGCTTGCAAGAAACACACTGGTTTTTACTTCAGTGTTTCTATGTTTTTCCAACATGCATATTTGAGCAATATTCCTTTGGTTTGTTATGCATCTCATTAATTATTGACTTCTGCATAAACTTAGGAATATGCTGATTCAGGTGGGAAGGCATTGGCAATATGGAAGAGAGAAATAATTTCAGGAAGGAAAAGCTCCTCCTCCTACCTGGGGAGCAGGAGTAAGAGAAAAGAGATAAAATTTAGCTGTATTAACTGCAAGGTCATGCATTTCAAACAAAAAAGAATTTTGCTAATAAACGTAAGTTTCATCAAATGCAAACTGAGCAGGAAAATGGAAGACAGACAGCTTGGGCTACGATCAACAAGACAGCTGTAAACTATCAATACAGCAGCTGTAAGAAAGGCAAATGTGCTCCTGTACCAAACAATAATGTCTACTGTTTTTGTTAGAAAAGTCTGAGAGTTTTATAACTGGCTTCAGCAAATAAACACGGCTTCTGCAACCTCCATATGTTCCTGTAGGGAAATAAATCCAATGAAAGCTTGAGCACTTTTGATGTCATTTGTGAAACACAGCCTAAGCAGGAACAAAAGACAGAAAGCAGAAACAGTTAAAAGTGGGACCTGCAATAGAACTCTCAGAAGGCACCATGGTAAAAGAGATAAATAGAGTTTTGCCCTTTGATCTGGATACTTTGAGTCAATGATGTCTTTAATAAACACGAAATGTAAAATGTGAAAGTGTTTGTAAATTTTAATTCAAAATTGCTGAAAAATTCCATGCTGTGAAAATGACCCTTATCCACATCATGCCAATATTTCAATTGTTCGCCCTAACTCATACCAAAAACAAAAGCAAAAATACTCAAGTTTACCATGGGATGGAAATTCTAGAGTTTCTTAAATCTGTCAGTTCACAAAGATATGAATACATGGGTAAAACAAACTTTAACAAGCATGACTCTCAAGAATGATATATGGTCTTCCAGTGGCCACATGATATTGTGGGAGCACCAAGGGACATGAAAAACATGGTGGTTGATGACAGCCAGTGTGGCTTCACTAAGGGGAAACCTGTCTGGCCAATTTGATGGCCCTTTATGATGGGGCTACGGAACTGATGAACAGGGGAGGAGCAGTTGATGTCATCTACCTCGACCTGTGCAAAGCTTTCAACACTATCCCTCACAACCTCCTTGTCTCTAACTTGGAGAGACATCAATGTGATAGGCGGACCACTCGGTGGATAAAGAACTGGCTGGATGGCCACACGCAAAGAGTTGTGCTCAATGGCTCAATGTCCAGCTGGAGACAAGTAATGAGTGGTGTCCCTCAGGTGCTGGGACCTGTTCAAGTCTTTGTAAACAACACGGGCAGTGGGATTGAGTGTGCCCTCAGCAAGTTTGCTGATGACACCAAGCTGTGTGTTTCGATTGATATGCTGGAGGAAAGGGATGCCATCCAGAGGGATCTTGACACACATATGAGGTAGGTCAATGCCAGCCTCACAAAGTTTAACCATGCCAGGTGCAATGTGCTGCACCTGGGTCTGGGCAACCCCAGGCACAGCTACAGGTTGTGCAGAGAAAAGATTGAGAGCAGCCCTGTGGAGAAGGACTTGGGGGTGTTGGCTGATCAGAAAATGAACATGAGCCAGCTTCAGTGCGCACTTGCAGCCCAGAAAGCCAACCATATCCTGGGCTGCACCAAAAGGAGCGTGACTGGTAGGCTGAAGGAGGTGATCCTGCCCCTCTACTCTGCTCTTGTGCTACCTCACTTAGTGTATTGTGTACAGTTCTGGTGTCCTCAGCATACAAAGGACATAGAACTGTTGGAACAAGTCCAGAGGATGATCAGGGGACTGGAGCAGCTCCCATATAAAGACAGGATGAGAAAGTTGGGGCTGTTAAGCCTTGAGAAAAGAAGGCCATGTGGAGATCTCATAGCAGCTTTCCAGTATCTGAAGGGGGCCTACAGGGATGCTGGGGAGGGACTCTTCATTAGGGACTGTAGTGATAGGACAAGAGGTGATGTGTTCAAACTTAGGGAGGGTAAGTTTAGATTGGATATAAGGAGGAAGTTCTTTACTGTGAGAGTGGTGAGGCACTGGAATGGGTTGCCCAAGGGACTTGCGAATGCTCCATCTCCGGCAATGTTCAAGGCCAGGCTGTACTGAGCCTTGGCTGACATGGTTAATGTAAGGTGTCCCTGCCTATGGCAAGGGGTTGGAATTAAGTGATGTAAAGGTCCTTTCCAACCCTAACTATTTTGTGATTCTGATTCTATAACTAACATCTTGCTAATCATTACACTGTGTTGGCTTTGACTAGGGAAAACCACAATCAAATGGTCCTACTAGTTATTCAATACAGTTAATAAAAAGTACAATGGCAAATTATTTAAACAGACTGTCTAGTAAGTATTTATTATATCCATTCAAAAATAGCAAACATAGCCAGTTCACAAATTAGGGACTGGCAGAAGACAAAAAGTAAGTTATGTTGGGTTACATATTTGAAGAATAAATTGCCAGCTCTAATTTAGACAGTTATCTGCAAGGGAAATAGATATGAGTGTTTCCATTATAAATAATGTTTCATCTTTTCTATATTCATGCAGAAAAAGAATGTGAAGACGTTAAAATGTTAGGGATTAATATGCAAATGTTACAAGAACAATAAAAATGGACTAGGCTAGGTCAAACTAGCTGAAGCTTCTTTATAGTAACATGTGTTATTGTCTTTTAACTACTCAAGCTGAAGATTCTAAGGGTCAAAAAGATGCTGTCGTGTCAAGGAGGAGGATAAGCAGAGGAGATTACCAAGGTTGTTTTGTCATTTGAAATGAATGATTCTCGGAAAATAGAAACATATTCTTTTTATGCTATTGTAAATCAAATCAAATCTGAGCAAGTTTTTATGGTAATGAATAAACCTACTTTTTCACTCAATTTTATTCCTGTTCCATTTACCTTCGAGTACCTGTGATATGAATTATACATACAGAAGTGATTTGAATTTAAATTCAAAAAAATATTTTACCTGAATATTTAGTATGGGGTTATTACAGAGACAGTTTCATCTCTATGAGAGTCAGAACAGAAAATGTGTCAGTGAATTTTAGGGTACCTCTTTTCATTGCAGATTTTTTATTACGTATTGCCTCAGTCTGGCAATTGATTACTGATCTTACTTAGCTTTCATCAATTATTAATGAAATCCCATGAAGTTAAGCAGGTAAAAATATTCATGCACGCATATCTTGCAGGTCTCTGAACTTAAGATTATAATAATGACACTGGAGTTTTAGAAAATCATTATTGTACAATACAGAATACTGATAATCACACGCTCCCCAACAGGAAAAAAAAAACATCTGAACAATCAGAATTAAAGTTTATTAATCTAGAATATATGTCAACAGGGTAAAAGAAAAGGAAGAAAAGAGTCAGTATTCATCTATGGCAGACTGTGAGTCTCTATAAGCCTCACCAAGACATCCATTTTCTCTGCAAAAATATAAAACTATGCAATACCACCGCATTAAAATATATATATATATATATATATATATATACACATGTGCGCAAAAAACATTGACATAATTTCTGGCCCAAAACAAGATTATAAAATACTCCCATCTTTCCAAAATGTTAGACACACAGTAAATCAGAAATAGCAAATACTATCTTGCATATGCAGAGAATCCGAAAGAAGTACTTTGTCAAGTTTGAATGAAATCCAAACAACTATTCTCCACACAATAAACGCAGCTAGAAGGTCTCTATCATTGGAAAGTTGCAGTTTATGGTCAGCCTTTCACAGAAGGGGTAGGAAAGTCCACTCCTTTCAAGATAGTATTAATTTTTTTTACAGCTAGACACAAAATAAGACCACAGCACATTCTTTAGTACTGCCAGTTGCCTCTGTTGACAAGGATTATTCAAAGAAAAATCAGTATGAATATTATTTCAGAAGTACTTCAAGACAATACCAGACTTCTTATTCCATGGATATTCATTGAGACCTCACACACTTTTTTATTTCATTCATTCATGAGTACAAAATTGTTCATAAAAAATAACTAAATAAAACTGTAATTCCTGCATTTCATTTCTGACCTAATCTCAACTTCTTTACATGAATTTGTTATCTACTAATATTAGCATTTGAGGTTTTTAATAAATGAACAAATGCCAATGAGCAATTCACAATTTGTGGTAACTGATCTGATAGACTGACAGACACCCTGAGTCACATGAGGCCACGCTGCCTCATTACAAAACATAATATGAAGACATTTGTGGAACATTTCTGCTTATGTGTTATTCAGTTCTGCCAAAGTCTGCAGAACTATTGGGGTAATCTTTAGGAATATAACCACAGTCAATTCAGTATTTTAAATTGCAGCATCAGTTCCCAAAGTCAGTGAATGTGGCAGAAATGCATATGCCGTGAAGATGAAAAGACTGAAAACAAGTAGCAATACTTGTATATTTATGATAATCTGAATTAAGAAGAAACTAGGAATACTGCTAAGAGGGAAACATTATTACTAGAGAGTGGGGGAGGGAGTAGAAGCAGACACACACCATGTTTTAGAATAATACCTCTTCGTTAAACAAAACCAAGTGCTTTTTTAATTTTTTTTTTTTTTTCCCCACAATGCCTTGAGAGGAGCTAGAAAAAAGAGTCAACACATGTTTCTGCTGAGAAGAGTTCGGGGAAAAGGACTGCAGAGATTACATCAGTTCTGAGATAAAGTTGCAGTTCTGGCATCTTATCTGTGGCACATGGATGCTCACAGCAAGATATGCATTGTAGCACATACTATACATTTGTTGATTGGCTTAAATTTAAACATTGTTTTTTGAGGCTGTGCATTAAAAAACCTGATCTTGCTTTTACCACTGCTTTATACCCCCCCCCAAAAGCCATGACAAATAGATAGCTACCTGTGAAAAGGCAGCATGGTTTCTGGTTTTTCTTTCCTCAACACAGTTCCCATCTTTCATATCTTTTATTTTACATTTTATGTTTCTTGAGTTCTAGCATGGGTAACTGCACATATTAAGGGAAGACAACTTAAAAGCTACAACTTAAAAGTTGTTCAGGTAATTAATTCACTTGTGTAAGAATTAGCATAGTTCTGACCATGTAATTTGATGGCTCAAGCCAAGTAATTTCTCTCCTGTTATCACCTGCAATAAAAATACTTATTCAATTTCATATGTACTGTCTCTAACAAGCTAAAGGAACAATTTCAGTATGTTTGACCCCTACTAGTGACTATTTTTATCTATGTATGTGCAATACATATGAACCATGAGTTGGAGTTAAGATTACACAAAAAGAAAGAACATATACTCCCTTGTGCATTCACAATGAAGAGGAATTCAAACATCTAGACTTGTGCATTTGCTGTTGACTTGTTCATTTATGCTTTCTTACCATGCCTCCTCTCCCTACAATAAGCAGATCTTTACTAACTGAATAATTACCAATTTCACATGGGATATTATTTTTACAGTACAGTGAGGCTCATGCTGAGAAAGGGTAATCAAAAGCTTTTTGCATTTCTATTTAGATACAGTGGTGCTGCTCTTGGTTCTTGATTTGTCCAATGTCTTTTTTAATATTTATTAATTCCCTGTCTGCCTCATTTAAAAAAAATGGGTACAAATGACAGCTTTTACAACCAGTGATTAACTCATTTCAGTAACTTGAAAATAAAGAAGTAAAACCTCTCTAATATACCTTTTATTATTAATACCCTTTTCTAAGTACAAGAAAGCTGAGAAAACTACACAAGATGATCAGCTATTCATTCCAGCTACTAAAAAATTCCTCAGCATTCCTATTAAAGAAAAAAGGTATCAGCTCAATTTATTGACAGAGCAATGCATTGGGTACACAACCTAACAAGAATACAGAGATAATGCAATACTCTGCAATGACTGATTTTCCACTGCCCACTTTAAGTGCTGAATTTTGATTTACACAATATATATTTCATTTAGCTTCTAAATTAATTAAAACCTGAGCAGGCTGACCTGTGCTTTGTGTCCAATACATGATGCCACAAGCACCCTACTAATAAACTTAAAGATCAACTACACTAGATTCAAATGCAGTACCACCAGAGCATATAATCAAAGTATGCACTAGCAAGAAGTGCAGTGCAGCATGCTCACACCAGTGTTGCAAATGGTGCCAACATGCTGGTATCAACACATTAATTTTAAGCAGGTTTCACATCAGATAAACCCTCATCTGATCCTCTGAACTGGTTGTTCCTAAAAAGTTAGAGAGGATTAAGTGCTCCTGAAGTACATCTTCTGGTTCAGCTACATTCAATCTGTCCTGTGTGCTCCAAGAACGCCCCTTGATACACAGAAAAGCACAGTGAGAGGGGATAACTGGGACATTTGTTTCATAAAAGTCACTCTTGATACAAATTAAAACTTCAGTGTAGATGCATCCGCAAATTGTTTTTTAAAAATAGGACTGGTGTAATAAAATGTTACAAATAAAATCTTGGTGCTTCTGTAACTGGAGACACAAAAATACATGGGTTTATCAGTAGCTTATTTAAGCTCATATTTAGAAGAAGAAGAAAAGCTTTTTAAAAACTATTTCTTATATAATACAGACATTGCTTAAATGATAGAATCATAGAATATGTCAAGATGATCCCATAAGGATCACTGACTATTATTCACTGCTCCTTGCAGGACTATTTTACATTAAACACGTAAGTCTAGTCACTGCTTGAACTCTGGTAGGCTTGGTGCCATGAGCTCTTCCTCAGAGAGCCCATTCAAAGTGACTGACCACCCCCTCAGTGAAGAACTTTTCCCTGATGTCCAACCAAACTTCCCCTGACTCAGCTTCATTCTGTTTCCTCATGTCATGCACCAGCCACCAGACAGAGGAGATCAGCGCTTTTCCCTCCACTGTCCTCCATGAGGAAGCTGTAGACTGCCCTGAGGTCACCCTCAGCCTTCTCTTCTCCAGGTTGAACAAAACAAGCGGCCTCAGCTGCTCCTCCTAAGTCTTGCCCTCAAGGCCAGTCACCATCTTGGTCAGCCTCTTCTGGACACACTCCCATAGCGTCCTTTTATTGAGCTGAGACCATACCGGCATTACTAATTGCACTAAAATCTAATCAATCAGTTTATTTACAGACACAGCATTATGCAGCAAGCATAAACGTATTCCTGACGGAAGGTAGCTACAATAGTTAGCTCCTCTGACATGACTGTTCACAAGTGTTAACAGGTAAACAGTTGGCCCATAGCTGACTGAATCAACAGACCTACTTTATACCATGCCATGATGGAAACAATTCCTCAGTCACAGTAGTAACAGGAATCAGATACAAACACAAGCCAGTATAAAAAGTCTGTATTTTATCGTCTGTTTTCTGAGACCTAGTGAAGTCTGCAAATCAATGCAAAATTCCTGGCTGCAGCAGAACAATGGTTTTGCCATGAATCCTAGCTGTAAACGGGTTTGAAAAACTGCCTGTAAAACCTAAAAAACCCTCATTTTCTAACAACGAGGGTCAAGTGTGCCAACAAATACTCAAAAAAAAAGCCTTCTTATTTTCTAAATAAGAAACATGCAGAGAGATAATGCTTAGACAAATAACTTAGTGCCTAAGATAGGCATTTGGACAACAGACTGAATTACTATCTTTCTTGGCAAGGTTCAAAATGCCTACCCTAAGAGACTATTTCTCTCCATAGCTAGAGACTCAAGTGACTTTTATTTTTTTTGCTTTTTCAACATCCAGTTTTTAAATTCTGAATCAACCAGAAAAACATGAAGAAAATACTCTCCCTGCACTGAATAAAGAATGTTTGGTGTCAAAACCCAGGCTATTCAGTGAAAGTTCTGGTTCATGATGCCTGAATCAGGAATTTAATCTGAAACACTGGTTTAAGAAGCTAGAGCTTCTACAGAAAACATTTATTGCTTCATATAAATTTTCAGTTTTGACTCTCTGTCAAGAGATAGGGACTGACCTCCCCCCTTTTAGAACAGCGTCTCGCTTAACAAATATCTGGCATCTTCTTTCTGCCCAGTTTAGCATTGGATTGTCTTCTCCACAACAGTGCTGCTCCAGTAGAAAGAGCAAAGCACACATTCACCATACAAGAGCTACAATCAAATGCTTAGGCTATTTTTCACGGGAAAAAATATGGTGGACAGAACCCCTTCAGGAGGAAAAGGAAGATAAAATCTTCAACTAGGGTCATGCCAGCTGGTGCAACGTATGAAGACAACTGTTTTCCACATCGACCTGCCACCTCAGCCACTATCAAAACTGCATCATGCTCTGTATCTCCTGTCTTCCTATTGCGAAGTGAGGTCCTACCACATCAGCCGCAAGTGAGGCCTCAGATCCACATCTTCAACAACCTTCTCCATCATCAGGAACTGCCTGCATGAAAATGCTTCCTGTTTACCTGAAGGTGTGAGTGTAATAACCAAGTTATGTCATGAAACAACATGACGGGAGGACAGGCAAACCTACACAGGCAATTTCTGCTCCAAGATAATCCTCCTCCCGGTTCAGCTAAGCACTGCATGATCACATCCAGACGTCTAACACCACGTGCCTTCAACAGCACGCCTGCGTCTCTTTGGGAAATCCTCGGTTCCATTACTTAAAGTCAAAAACAAGAAAGCAAAAAAGATACTGAAGGAGGAACTGACCTACTTTAAAAGTACCCCAAAGCAAAATGAGCAACTGATTTTCAAAACATGGCAGTCTATAAAACAAATGACTTGGGAGAACAGAAAGGAGGCCCTTTTTAAAAAAAAAAATTAAAAAAAATGAAGGAATGGAAGGGAAAGTAATTGGCGCACATTTAAAGCAAAACAAGCTTCAAGTTCAAAGCATCAAGTGCAAACCCAATCCATTTCTATAAAATGATGCTGATACAAAGGAGTTACCTGATTTCATTTACTGCTGCCATTAAAAAATTGATGCTACTATGACAGCACTCGCAAGTTCTGCCTGAAGAGAGGAGGACTCTAGAGAGACCTTATTTCAGCCTTTCAGCACTTAAAAGAAGCCTGTGAGAAAGTTGGGGAGTGACTTTTTAGCAAGGCCTGTTGCAATGGAACAAAAGGCAATGATTTTGGAGAAGAGGGGAGATTCAGGCTGGATGTGGGGAGGAGGTCTTTTTGCAGTGAGAATGGTGAAACACTGGCACTGGCTGCCCAGAGAGGTGGTGGATGCACCACCTCTGGAGACACTCAAGGCCAGACTGGATGTGGCTCTGGGCAACCTGATCAAGTTGAACATGGCTGTGCTCATTGCAGGGGGTTTGGACTGGATGGCCTTTGGGAGTCTCTTCCAACCCAAATTTTTCAATGTTTTTATGAAATCTTCAGTTCAAACAGCACACTGAATTTAAACTCTGTGCTAAGAACTCAAGGACAGAAACCACCTATCAGTAAGTTGCAAGTACCCAGTGCCTTTCAGTTTCAGGTCCTCTGCGAGGATCACACAATTGAAAGACTGCCCACAAACAAAAAGGTAACCTCGGAAGGTAGTGTTTTATCATTCTTACGTGAACAAAAATGCCTTTAAATTTTCTTGGGGTGTTTTTTGGTTGGTTTTTGTGTTTTGTTTTTTATTATTATTATTTTATTTAACCAAAAAACCCTAAGGCATGCTTCCAGCTGCTCTTGACCATTTAATAGATCTAAAATATGCCTACAATAAGAACATTAGACAGTTTCAATTCAAATAGTAATGCGGTTTGGTGCAGGAGAGTGATTGATAAGTAAAATTCCATAATGAAAATTCTAACAAATTCCTTTTTCACCATACTGCTGAGTATCAAAAATTGTTACTGAATTTCTTCTTCACTTGAATAAAATTTTTAGACTAATCCTGAATTCAGAAACTGTGTACCAAAGAATACACCATGGGCTATATAAGGCTAACAAAAGGTTTTAGTCTTTAAGTAACATACAAGTTCAGAACTTGTAATTATTAAGATCTTTTTCCAAGGGGAAGTGGAACATAATCTTTTAGATGAAATACATTTACAACAAAATTCCAATGTCAACAACTGACCAGTGTTGCAACACTCAGAGAATGAACAGGTACTCTTTGTAAACTAAAACCAAAATATAACTTTTACAGCATTTTGAACTCCAGTTATGTGGTACACACAGACACACACACACACTCCCTTCTCCCCTTACCTTCCCTCTCTCATTGTCAGAAAGGAGCTAATAAGAAGGTGACCTAGCTAGGATTTCAGCTGGACAGAAAAATAGTTGTTCTGGGTCAGAAAAAAAGCCTGTCTAGCCCAGAATACTGTCTTTTAATAATGGCTAAACACAGATATCTCAAGAAAACTATAGGAATAGAGCAAACCTATATTAGTACAGTCATTGAATATTCTCACAACATTCAACAGTTGAATTTACAGTTTCGTACTTAGTATCTTCATATTTAATCAGTCTTACTGGATTTCCTGAATGTAAACTTGCCTAGCTTCCCATTAAACACACAGAAACCTTCAGTGCGTATATATCCACTAGGAAGGAGTTCCAACATGTAACTACACAGTGTGCTGAAAAGGCATTATCTGTGGCTTGCTGGCTTTGATAGAGGCCCCGTGGATGCTTCATCAAAGAAAACTGCAAACAAGCACCTCAACTAGGTCTCTGTCTCCATGTCAGCATCTCCATAGATCTGTCTTAACCTCACTATATGATATACTAGGAAAATGAAACAATTACATAGTTTCTCCTCCAGCCCTGTTTTATTTATCTGAACTGAATTTCATTCACCATTTAAATGCCCTGACAGTTCAGTAAGGTCTGTCTGCAATTCTTTATAGGGAACACTGTTTTTAAAAGCCCTAATAATTTAGTAAGGCCAGAAAATATCACTATTCAACACCCTTTATTTCTGACCATGTTGAGCAGCACAAACACCTGAACTGATTCTTGTAGAAATCCACTATTGAAAGTCAACTGTTACTCTTACCCAAGCTTTTAGGCATTTATTATTTTTCTTGCTAGCAGTGCCTTCCTCCTCTTCTCCCATGCCTCCTCAGTTGTTGTAAAAGGAAGAATTACTGACAATCATGGATCAGGGGTTTGCCACACATGCATTGCAGATAAGGCACTCCTTCCAAAGGGGAATTCCCATACTTGGCAATAGCTGTCCAAATGCAGGTCTTTGTATTTGACAAAAGACCTCTTCCAATCTCTGTATTTGTTAAAGATATTTTAGCACAGTGACTTACACTGGTTCTTGTAGTGCATTATTTTTATTTATTGCATATAAACAGATTACATACTCACATTTTTCAGCCTCAGCCAATATACTTTCACCACTACAAACTTAAGCAACAAATTTTTTTTTGTAGGTGTACTCAAAATCATCTCCAAAACTAAAAGGTTGGAGACAAAATTACCAAGAGAAAACAATACGGTTTTGTATGACACTTGGGAACCAAGAGGGACTGTTGGATGTCCCTTACAGATTTGTAAGATACACCTAGGCTGTCAGAGGAGGGCTGAGATAAACATCAGCACTCTGGATGCTGTCTCTTAAAGGATCTCAAAGATAGCCTTGGGACCTAAGAACAAAGATCTCACTGCTATACCCATCAGTGCAATTTTTGCTCGGCGCATGTATCCCTCCAAGTTCTTCTCTCCCCCTTCCCTACCTTATAGTTTTTGATTAAGACAGTTATTACCTTCTGTTTTCTTTTTGCTTTAAATCTTATTTCCTACTTCTGTCTAACAGCAAAGCAGATTTAGCAGCCAGCATCGCTACTCTAGCTGGGTGTGGTTATCTTCCTTATTCAGTCCTTTTGTTAGGGTTTCAGCATCTACTGTCTCACCTTGCAAGGCAGAAAAATCCACTGCACCTCAGCTTTCATTAACCCTTGCTTCCTTAGGCAAGAGTTCTTTTAAAACCCCTGCCCAAGGTACTTAAACCCACGATGCATCACCAATACAGACTATTCTTAAATAAAGTCCACAGTCCCTACCATGCATGCTGAAAGGATTTTAGGCAGACCACACATAGCAGTACTAACTCAGGTGACAGAGTTGGTATCAACTGCTGTTAATTATCAGTATGCATTTTTATGTTTCTGCATAGGTGTGCAGTGAAGGCTTAGGTGTGCTGAGCGTACGTAGCTTGTGCCTATTTAACTCTGGTTAGTATGAGTAGCAACAGTGGCGAAGAGGTAAAAGCAGATGCTCCAGACCTAGCCAGAGCCAAGAATGATACAACGTATTTCTACCGATCTTCCTGCCCCTATCAGTTACAGCACGAAAAACGCAGGTATGGATGGTACGCTGCACCTTTCCTTGTGTGCCAAAATACAGCACCAAGGCAACCATGTTATCACCAGAAAATTTCCCACAGTCATCCAGGATTTCACTGTCATTAGACATCTCGATCCCACTGTCACAGGCAAAACTGACAATTCCTATTTGTTAGCTATTGATTTACAGATTTTAGTCATCTACTTTGAACTCTTTAACCTTTTCAAAAGCTGTCATTTTCCACTTTTTCTCTTACAGTTTATCTTCTACGCACAGATTCAACACGAACCAGCCAACTGCAATTGGAAAGTAAAAATTGCACTTTAGGTATAGGCGACAGCATTTTACACTGGGCTTTGGTTTTAAAAAAGCTGAACTCTTGGGACCTTTAAGTTGCCAGGCAGAAGCACGTAGGGTAGAATTCATGAATGAACATGCACTGCTCTTCGTCTGTGCTGTACTCCACTGAGAAGGCTCCGCTAACAGAGGCCTGGTCACAGACTCCTGTCTCAGCTGGGAGTTTTGGCAGTGCAAGGTCTAAGAGTGCTGACAATGGTGATAACAGTAAGAGGTTTCAAATGAAGTGACGCAACAAATAAGATGACATTTTAGTGCTCTCAAAGTGATGCCTATCATTCAGCTGAAACAGTGTTAGCTATGCAAATATATAGGTAACCTGACCAACTTTCATGTGGACCATCATCTGCCAGAAAGGACTGACACCTTCTGAACATCACTCGTTTCTCTTGAGGATTTAGCAGCGTGGCTCCCGAGAGCTGTAATTTTCCTTCGAAAGCCTACAAGTCGTGAAAGGCACAAGCTCTCCCGCCGCCGCTGATACACAACAAAGTTTTGCCGCTCTCGCCACAGCGAGCACAGCCGCCGGGAAGCGGAGTCCCAGCACTAGCACCAGCACCAGCCCCCGTCCCCGTCCCCGTATCGCCTCACCGTCCCAGCTCGGTCTCCAGCTCGAAGTAGTGGGCCAGGGTGTCCTTGTTGGAGCCATCGATCCAGTAGTCGGGAGCGGCGGACCCGGGGCGGCCGGTGGCTGAGGAGCCGGAGGAGGAGGAGGAGGAGGAGGAGGAAGAAGAGGATGAGGAGGAGGAGGAGGAGGAGGGCATGGTGACTTTCAGCATGCCGGGACGACTGCCGGGGGCTGCCCCCTCCTCCGCAGCAGAAAACAGAAGAACAAGGCGGCCAGCGACGACGGGCCTCTCCTCTCCTGTCCTCGCCTAGCCTCTCCCCGCCTCGCCTCTTCCTTCCTTCCTTCCTTCCCTCCCTCCCTTTTTCCTTCCTTTCTTCCTTCCTCTCTCTTTCCCCGTCCTTTCTTTTTTCCTTCCTTTCCCCCCCTCTTCTGTCTCCTCCTCCGCGCTGGGCTGGACCCGGCTGCTGCAGCAGCTCCCCCAGCCCGGAGGGGCGGTGGGG